>PVJS01015606.1:0-38664 GCA_004027185.1 Glis glis | reverse complement strand
GGGCTTTCTATGTGTTTATCAAATTAAGAAATAGGTAAAAAGGTTACTATGTTTTCATGTTTACATTTCTTTGCTTTTATATAGATTTGAATTTATATATATATATATATATATATATATATAGTGTATGTGTGTGTTTGTGTGTGTGTGTGTGTGTGAGAGAGAGAGAGAGAGACAGACAGACAGACAGACAGACAGAGAGACAGAGAGACAAAGAGACTTGCCCTATATTACATGTTCACATCTTTTCCTTTTTTCTACAGGGGTAATTTTCCCCCTCATTGCTTTTAACTCATTCACTCATCCAATAATTTATTAATATCCACTGTGTGCTCATTTTATTAAGGATATTAAATCTTTGTCTTTTATGTTGCAAATATTCTTCCCACTTTACTATCTGCCTTTATATTTTGTTTATGGTAAGTTTCAACATATAGAATTACTAAATTTTCATGCAACTTATTCTATTTTCTCTTTTTTCCACCTTTCTCAAGAATTCCTTCTTTACCCATAGGGAATCTTTTGTTATTTGGAGTGGAAAGAGAATAAAGCCTTGTTAAAAAGGTGTTAGGCCTGAAATGAAGAAACATAAAATAATTGGCTTGATGTAGGACCAGCTTTATAAAATGTTCATTTTACACTATAATTTGCTTTTCAAGGGCAGACCTAGCATATTTATAGTTGTGTTTTTGGCAAGTAGCACAGCATATGACATGTAGTAGGGTCCTCAATAAATACTGAATTTTCTCAATTTAAGAGAAAAGAGCTTTCAGGAAGGCAAAACAGAAACCAAAAATCAGAGTTGAGAGGAAAGATTTTAATTAGAGTGACCACAGAGAAAACATAAAGAAAGTTCAAAATCACTCTATAGCTCTGATATTCTTCTGTTGTTGAGAGAATAACACCTGCTCTTAAGGATTTTTTTCAAGCCCCAAATATCATTACCACTCTATTTGGCAGCATTTCTCTGGGCTCCAAACTACATCACTCTATAAGATGCTCCAATTGCAAAGGATTCCTATGATCAATGAAATTTGGCAACCACTGCACAGTGCTCTACCCTTTCCCCAACTCACATAACATACCAGAGCACAGTCAACATTTGCATAGAAAAAAACTATGGGAAATTCTGCAGGTACCAGTTTTCATGGGAGACAAAGAGGAAACTACAATCAGAGTTTGTCTGGGGTGTTCAGGCAAATAAGAGGGAGGTAGAAAAATATCAGGTCCTATTAAGAAGCTAAAATCAGCATTCTGGGATCCAGGCAGATACTGGACAAGGTGTTCGGGATGCAAGAAAATTCCAATGTCTACAGGAGACACAGACAAGACAGGAGAGATGTAAGGATATTGGTAAGACTTAGGTTACATGGTGGCATGGGCAAGAAGCAAATGATCCTGGCAACTCATGACCCAGGCACCAGGAACAGGAAGAGGGGACCCAGGCAGAACCTGAAGATGGAACAGAGGAACTTGCAGCTATACCACCCTCAACTACCAAGAGCTAGGCAGGACCACAACACATGGGGTCCCCAAGATGCTAATCACATTTCCTGCATAGGTTACTTATTCAACATTCATTTACTAACGGCATGGCCAATGCACTCTGCAGAGGGATTTTTCTTTTTCCAATTGAGGGTCTGGCCACTATGGTAAAAGTGATGTGCTTAGACTTGAGTCAACTAGTGTCATGATGCTGATTGTTTATGATGTGTACGTTCAGACAGAGTGGCAGCAGATTCCTTAATCGTACTGTGATGGGGACTGAGTACTAAGTGGACGGGATCATCAGTGCTGATCTCAATAATAAACCCAGTTCTCTCAGCAAGGATCCCCATGCACTTTGTGCTGAGAGACTCAGCTGAACTGGGCTACACAATGATCACAGTGAAACCAAAGAGATACACTTAGTTGTCAATGAATTGGGAAGCAAGGCAGCTCTTAATCACTGTAAAGAAAGCAGGGCTCCAGCAGCACAGGTGATCTGAGCTGACTACAAAGAATACCCTCAGATCCCAGCTTAGCTTTGCCACACCCTCAGATCAGAGCAAGTTTTGCTGTTGGTCCTATTTTGTTTTTATCTGTAAACCATTAAATGAAGTGTTGAAGCAAAATCCAAATCATTGCATCTTTGCAGTTTTTCTATGCTTGAAGGATAATAGTTTAGTCGGTATCTTTATTGTCTTGGTTTAACATATATTGAAAGTCTTGCTTTGCACAAAGCTATTCTTCAAATGAAGGCACTGACAGGAAGAGAGCTGGAAAACTGTGACTCAAGAGCTTGATGTCAAGCTGAACCACAGATCAGCAACAAGAGAAATGTAGGCACGTGGCATTAAAATCAGTCCTTTCATCCAAGTATGTATAATTCTATAATGAATTTGGAGCCCTTCAGTCTGACACAAATTAGCCTACATAAGTGTCTGGGTTATATTCATAATTATTTTTTCAATTATTTTTAACAAATGGTTACTATGTTACCAGATATTTATTTTAGTAAGTAATTTGCAAACACCCCTCTGCCTTACCCCTCATGAAATACAAGGATCTCCAAACATCTTGAAACCCACCTTCCATGCAATCCCCAGGAAACTGCACCACCAACAATAACCCAAGAACCTGGACCACACCTGGTATATGACCTTGCAATTAGTAGACTCTTACCTACATTCCACTGTCCAATATGTAGCTACCATTACACATGGCCCACCACTGACAGGCATCTGTATCAATACTGACCTCTTAAAATCTTTACTATAATCTTAAAGAGTATTGTTATTATGGTCCTTTTACAAAGGAATAAATTGAGAGATCAAAGAGTAGTCCAAAGCCATAGAACCAGCTGGTACAGGAGTTAGTATTCAAATCCAATACTGGTTACAAAAGTCAAATCTCAAGCTATCACTGTAGTTTAGTGGTATAGCACTTGTCCATCATTCATAAGGGCCTGGGTTCAATTCCCAGCACTTCACATAAATAAACAAATAAATACCAAAACCCAAATCTCTATCCTACAGCAAAGTCAACTTTCCTAGAGCATTTTCCCATAATAGAAAGTAAAATATTGATCGGTGAGTATTCATTCCTCATCCACTGCATACATTCTAAATTTAAATGACTAGTTACATGAGAAAGAGTCCATGAGAGGCCTTTGATTTATTCAGGAGTCATCCTTTAGTTAACAGTCTGCAGGAGGGATAGAGGATTGGATCAGCCAATCAATCAATCAATCAATCAACCAACAAGTGTCTATTGAATGCTTGAAACCTACTGTGATAAGCATCACCAAGAAAACATAGTGGAGAAGTAGAATTGGTTGTTATTCTGATGTTCCACAATTAGGGGCTTGGGGAAAAAAAACCAGCAGACACCTTGGGAATTTAAGAAGAAATAGGATATGGAACTGGAAGGAATAGGGTTGGGATCCTGTGAGGATAAAGAAGCACCACACATAAGAAAATGACAGCTTACATGTACAGAGAGCCTGGGGAAATTAGCTTTTAAAGATGTGCTCTGAGGGAAAAACTATTGCATTAAACCAATTGTGTTAATCTAAGTATGATTTATGGTTTTACTGAAATTTGAGATTATCCCCCATGCAATGCACTGTATCTAAAGAAAAAATATGTGTTTAAGAGTGCATGCACATATGAAACATACCATTAAGGCAAAGTGACAACTCTCTATAATAACATTCTAAATGTTTTCCGTGTATATGTATGCATGCATTCCCTAATGGGTTTGCACTAAACTATGCTGTCCTTTGGTTTCAGTAATAAGCAAGGAAATTGACTAAGTACTTATCCTGTGTTTGATATTCAGAAAAAAACAATGGCACAATAAATTATTCAATTAAAGGCCACTTTTTAATTTTACTCCATTAGAGTACAATGAATTGGCTTAGGAAAAACATGGTGAAAAATACTAATCTTCATTTTTCTGGCATGTTATTATATACTGGTAAAACCAATATGGAGGCCAGAAGGAGGCTATTAGAAAGATAATGCTTCAGTTCTTTTCTAAGAATCAAGAATGAAACAAAAAAGTCTAGATAAGGAAATATGTAAACTACTCAGATTTGTTTTAAAAATCACCTTCATTGAGTATAATATACATCGTGTAAATAAAAACTTTTTTTTCACCTCAACCAATTGTGTCACAGTTGTCTTGTGTCTACACAGCCAACCATGGTGCAAGGCACAGTACAGATGTTTCATCTTTACTAAGTAAATAAAAAAATGAGATAAAATGAGTTGGCATTATAAATAACAATAGCAGGACAGAAACAAGTCTATCTTCTATCTAGAGGCAAACTTACGCATGACAAGGGTAAAGTATAATACCTCCTGAAACAAGGATATATTAATAAATTATATTATGGCAGTTCTGCAGAATTCATTGTAGAAACAATGAACCAAGGGAGAAAGAGAAAAAACAGATAGGAATTAACACAAGAATCTAGGTAAATGTAGATGATGGTGGTTGAACTGAGTTGGAAATGGTGGAGGCAGGTAACTGATCAGATTCTAGCTATATTTTGAAGGTGGAGTCAACTGGATTGATAGCAGATTAAATGTGGACTGTGAAAGAAAGAGGAAGAGACCAAGGGCTTTGAATTCAACAGCTGGAAAGATGGATCTGCCATTTACAAAGGTGGGGACACTAGAAAGGAGTGTGTTTGAGGGAGAAAATCAAGAGCTTGATGTGGGACTGCTAGGTACAAGACATCTGCCTGTTAGATATTCAACTGGAGATGTTGAGAGGCAGGGTGCATAAGGAAACCTGGAGTTCAGGGAAAGGACTAGGCTGCAGATAAAAATGAGGGAGGCATTGACATATTGATGGGACTGGAAGAGAATAGGAAAGAAAAGAAGTAAAAACACCAAACTCAGCCGGGCGTGGTGGCACACGCTTGTAATCCCAGTACTTTAGGAGGCGGGGACCGGAGGATCCGGGTTCGCGGCCAGCCTCAGCTCTCTCGCTCTCTCTCTCTCCCTCTCCTTAGTGAGGCCCTCCGCAACTTCGTGAGACCTGGTTTCAAAATAAAGTATAAAAAATAGGGCCGGGGGCGTAGCGCGGAGGTAGAACGCCCCTGCATTCAATCCCCGGTACCGCAAAAAAAAAAAAAAAAAAAAAAAAAAAAAAAAAAAAAAAAAAAAACACCAAACTCTGATGTACTCCAGTGTTTAGACATCAGGAACATGAGGAAACAAGACCAGATGAGACCAAAATGGAGTTGCCAGTGGAGGAAGAGGGAAAAAAGAATAATGTGATAGAATAAGGGGCAAGTGAAAAAAGTATTTCCATGAGGGGATTAATGATCTCTAATGCTACTGATTGGTCAAGTAATATGTGATTGAGAATTGGCTGCTGGGGTTATCGATATGGAAGCCACTGATTATGTGGGCAGAGATAGAAAACCCCAATTGGATTAGGCTTAGAGAGAATAAGTGCTATTTATAGAGTGAATCTAGACCACTCTTCCAAGGTATTTTGCTATTAAGGGAAGCAGAAAGTAAAGTGGTAACTAGAAGGAATATGGATGAAGAGAGGGTTTATTTTTTAAAGGAGACAAAGTGTCATGGTTATACGCTAATGGGAATAAAAGAAAGGAATATGAGAAGGAGAAACTGAGAAGGTAGGAAGGAGAGAAGAATATGCTGGAGCATATTCTGGAATATGCCTGCAGCATGCAGAAGAGAATGGTCTGGTGCACACGTGTAGGGCTGACTTGGATAAAAGCAGACAGTTGAACCGTAGTAGCAGGATTCACCAGACAGAGTAAGTGGGCACAGATGCAAGCTGAAGTTCTTTTCTAAATGATTCTATTTTCTAAGAAGCAAAGTCTTTAACTGAGAGTGAGAAGGGAAGAGGAGGTGTTGGAAACTGGAGGAAACAGAAGAGAGTGGAGGGAACTTGTCATCTAGGAAAGCAGAGACATGAATGGATTGACCAAGAGAATACAACTTGATCACGGGCACCGCTCAAGGCCCACTTGAGATTAGTGATCATGAAACAAAAGTGAAGCCAGTCAGCTTGGCTAGGTGTTGTTCTCCAACCACATTAATCTGCACAGGCACAAGCTAGATAGAGTGGTAGAGAGTTGGGTTTAACCATGTTTTCCAGGTGGGTCCTACAAAATGAGAGAAAGATGAGGAGATTAAATGTATACTCAAGAGACTGATTTTACGATAGATGAAGAAATTTAAGTTGGGAAGAAGGGAAATGCAGACGTGAAAGAGGCGTGAAATAGTATAACGGGGGTAGGATCAATAGATTTCAAGTCCCAATGGGACTGAAAGTTTACAGGAGTCAGGATAACAGAGCCTGAGCTTGACAGACAGGTGATGGTTGGAGAACAAGATGCTTGAAAATGAGACAGAGGATTGTAATTATTAGTAATGACAAGGTCCAGGAGAGTAGTTCTGAAACATTATGGTCTCAGACTGCTTTACATTTTTTTTAAATTACTGAGGACCCTCATAAGTGTTTGATTATGTGAGTTATATCTATCAATATTTACCACAGTAGACATTAAAATAAAAAATTTTGAAATTCAAGAATATACAAGTACGTGGTCCTTTAGCTACCAGAATGAAGATAGCACCACAAGTCACGTGGCCTCTGAGAAACTGCAGTGTGCACTCAGAACAGATCAAAATTCTCAAAGACAAGTGACTTGCTCTTATTATGGGAAAAGTTTTGACCTCGGAGACTTGCTGAAGGGATCTAAGGGTCCTCCAAAGGCCATTGGGCCACACTTTGAGAACTGCTGGTCTGGGGTGTGGCCACAGAAGTGAACAGCCTTGGTGGATGTCACAATTGGAAAAGAGGACACCAAGGAACTGAGAAACCAACAAATTGAAAGAACAAATCTAAGTGGGAGCCAGGTTAGCACAAGAAGGTGGAGGGGAAGTTAATGGAGGAAGCTGAGGATATAAAGAATTTTTCTGATAGTAGACAATGAGTTCCAGAGAGTACAGTATAAGAGGGGTGCTGTGGTTTCAATGTATGTATCCCTCCAAAATTCACATGGTAGAACCTAAAACCCAATAGTATTAGGAGGTGGGGCCTTCTGGTGAATGATTAAGTCTTGAAGGTTTTGCCTTTGTGAATGGATTGGTGCTCTTAAAAAAGACATTGAAGGGAGCCCTGAATGCCCTTTGCCTTCCCACCTTCCCCCACACGATCACACAGCAATGAGGCGCCATCTTGGACGCAGAGAGCAGCCCTCACCAGACACTAAATCTGCAGGTGCCTTGGCCTTGGACTTCCCAGCCTCCAGAATCATACAAAATAAATTCCTATTGTTTAACTCAATCTAAGGCATTTTGTTATAGCAGTATGAACTGACTAGGAATAAATATAAGGAAGCTAAAAGGGGGGTCATTCAATATCTGTTCCAGTTACCATTGCTGTGTAAAAAATTATATCAAAACTTAGTTGCCGTTTAAGAACCATTTCATAGATTCATTCCGTAGGCCAGGAATTCACATAGGACACAGTGAAAATGGCTTATATCCATTTCATGATGTCTAGCAACTCAGCTATGAAGACCCAAAGCCTGGGGCGACTCAACGACAGGGGGTTGAAATCATCTGAAGGTTCTTTTACTCCCTGCTTGGTGCCTGGGCTGGAAAGACTAGGAGACCAGAATTGCCAACCAGAGCACCTACACACACCTCTCCAGGTGACCTCGCTTCCTTGCAACATGGTAGCCTCAGGGTAGTTGGAAGTAGCAGAGCCACATGGTGGCTCCGGATTCCAAGCACAAGTGTCCAACCAACACAAGGGAAGGGGAACAGTGTCACCCTGTGTATCCCACCCTCACAAGTCACACAGCATCACTTCTAGAGCACCCTATCTGTTAAAGCAGCCATAAGCCAGCCCAGGTCCAAGTGGAGGGAACATAGCTACTCAATAGAAAAACCACTTCATAAAATATTGGAGGTCATATTTTACAACCAACCCATCATCTTGTGTTCAAAAGGAATAGTTTTAAGACCCTGAAAAATGAAATTTATAGGAATATTATGTAAATCAATGAATCATCTTCTGTTCCTGTTCATTATGGGCTGAATGTTTGCATTCCCCCCAAATCCATATGTATGCCCTAACCCCCACAGTGTGGCTGTATTTGGAGATGAGGGCTCTAAGAAAGCAATCAAGGCAAAATCAAGTTTCAAGGATGGGGTCCTGATCCAATATGATCAGTGTCTTGATAAGAAGAGACATGCCGGGGGTGGGGTACACACCTGTAATCCCAGTACTTGGGAGGCTGAGACAGGAGGTTGCAGGTTTGAAGCCAGTCTCAGCAACTTAGTGAAGCTCTCAGCAACCTAGCAAGTCCCTGTTTCCAAAGAAAAAATAAAATAGAGCTGGGGGTGCAGCTCAGAGGTAAAATGCCCCTGGGTTCAATCCCCAGTACAGGAGGAAGAGGAGGAAGAGGAAGAGGAGAAAGGAGGAAGGAGGAAGAAGGAAGAAGAGAGATTAGAGAGCTTGTGAGATATCTCTCTTTATCTCTATCTCTCTCCCTCTTCATGTGCACCAAGGAAAGGTCATGTGGGCACACAGAGCATGCACACACAGAGAGAAGGCAGCCATTGCAAGCCAAGGAGAGAACCTTTACCAGAAACCCACTATGCTGGCACCTTGATAATGAACTTCCAACCTCCAGAACTGTAAGAAAATGAATTTCTGTTTTTTAAGCCACCCAGTCTATGGCATTTTGTTATAGCAGCCTGAGCAGAATAATACACTAAGTGCCCTTTCTCCTTTTTTAAGTATGATTATTGGGACTTGGAAGGGTAGGGATCTGAGTAATTGAAGTCACTAAATATAGAGATGGGAATATATTCAGTAATTTTATACGATAGTTGGTGGGGGTAAAAACAGGGCTACCCTTTTGTGGTAGGGCTCCCACACGTCTATCAGCATTCAAGCTTGCTAACAAAGCCAGATGAGATTCCTTCTCAGCAGATGCAGCACTACAGGTGTCTGATTCCAGCCTGGCAAATTTTCATTCTCATAACTAAAATTATAGGAAAAAAAGTGAAATAGTTACAAAGAAACCAAATTTATATTGCCTTGTTCAAGGTTTTCATTTAATGAAAATGTGCTCTGCACATAGTAGAAAATTATACATTTAAAAAGAAACACTTGAATTCATCTGAAAAATCTAATTTTAAATGCCACTCTCTTATAGTCAATAATCCTGACACTTCTGAAGAGGGCAATGTAAAAATCCTTATGACTAACTTTGATTTCAGGAGGAGATTAGTGCATGTCTCTCAGTCTTTTTCAATGGAATTTCTGAGTATTAGTAATAGGACACATAACTACTAGACATCAAAAGATACTACCAAGAGGGGAAGCTATTCACAGATCATATACCACAATAAACAAATAAATATCTACTGCGCTTTTTTTTTTTTTTTTGGTACTCGGGATTGAACCCAGGAGGCATTCTACCTCCAATCTATACCCTCAGCGCGCGCGCTCTCTCTGTCTCTCTCTCTCTCTCTCTCTCTCTCTCTCTCTCGAAATAGGGTCTCACTAGGTTGCTGAGAATTTCACTAGATTGCTGAGGCTGTCTTTGAACCTATGATCCTCCTGTCTCAGTCTTCCAAGTACTGAGATTACAGGCATGCACCACCATGCTTGGCTACCACATCTTTTTGAATATTTACCTATGCTATTTTCTACTATTTTGTTGCTATTTTAATATACTTTTATTGTTGTTGTTACTTTGATGTAGCAACAGGTAAAAACTACATTCATTACCTGTTTTTCAAATGATGAACTGTACCTAAAAAGTCACAAAATCTAGTAATCTATGCTGCCAGACTGTGCACAAGACAATTTTTATTGTCTGCTATATTCAACAACTGTGAAAATAAAAGAAATTAACAGTTCAATAGTAAAAAGAAGAGATTTACTAATTCTATCAATTCATACAAGTCTTGAGTATAGCTGGTGATCTACTCTAAGCATCTTGACTTAAAATTCAAAGTCAGCCTTTAATATACATCAATATCCATTAGAAAACAAACATTGCAATTACACTACCAACTACGAGAAGAAATATGTCAGTTCTCACAGTCTCACATGTGCTGATGAATTGTGGGGCAGATTTCTAGTAAAGCTATTAGTTGAGAAAAGTTGTCCAGAAGAAGGCATCATTAGTCAAAATTACTTGCCAGCTTCAAGCCATGGCATCTGTGGGCTGTTTGACCATTCATCTCTATTTCTCTCTTCCTTGATATTTGCATTATAGGGAGAACACTTGGATTGTACATAGAACACTTACATTGAGGCTCTTTCTTCCCTCTTACCATTTATATACACTCTGATCCTGTGCCCTCTATTTTAAGTTTTCAAGTCACACAGAACACTCTGGATATGTGGGACAGCAGAGAAAGCAAAAAAGGGGGAGGGAGAAAAGATCAGGTGTGCAGCCAATGACACTAATCACTAGCACAAAGTTCCCCTATTTGGTACATTCAACATAACATTGGACCAATAGAGTTGCAATATCCACAGAAGGTGCCTCAACCCGGTGGACCCAAGGATGCCTCCAAAGATCCTACAAATTCTGTTATGATTCAGGAAAAACAGGCAAGCATTCTCTGGCTCCAGGAGGGAGACAGAAATGCTGGTAGGACTGGTACCTAGAAAAGACCTGAGTGGAAGGTCATGGACTACGAGGATCTCACAACCAGACGCAATGGTGAGGTCCAGGAAGTCCAAATCAGCTGCCAGGATGACATTCAAAAGACAAAACGGGAACAGTCTAATTTCAGTGGATACCTGGGCACAACGCCCAGTCAACAAGCATGCCAAGTCCAGAGCAGCAGACACAGTGAGGGTCACACAAGAATAAAGTGCCCTTCACCCAGTGTCACGAGGACACTAAGCTTTCCCGTTCACACAAATGCCACCTTGGGAACAGGGGAAGGGAAAACCCTTGAGAAATTAGAGCTGCCGCCAAAGAGGTTTTAAACTGGAGACTAACGTGCTCTTCATTGACAAGATCAGATGTTTTCCATTTTCAGTGAGGATGGGAGCTTTGAAGGCATGGTAAAAGCAGCTATAGAAAATATTTCTTGTGTTTATCTTTAAAGCATTAATTTTTTTACACATATGCCCATCCTAAACCATTCTTTCTGATCCCAACTCGCCTATCTTCATCAAGTTCTATTCAAAGTGTGGTCTGTGAACTATACCCATTGGAAAACCTTATTACCTGCCCATAGTCAGACAAGTAGGTGAAAATGAGGGTAGGTGGTTAGAAATTCCTATAGCAATTTGCCCTGGCCACATCCAAATCTGTGATCAGTGAGCTTATCTCACTGAATAGCGCAAAGACAGGAGCAGGTGTGGTCAAACTTAAGACGACTGCATTTCACACAATGCACTATGGCTGTAGGACTACATCTCAGCCTGTGACTAACTGGGGAAAAAATATCCCTTCACCATAAATAGTTTAAGAAGGACAAATGTAAATCAGTGTGCAGCCTAAATCTGCCGCCAATTTCAGTATGAATTCTGGGTTTTGTATTTAGGATCACAATGGTGCCAAGTAGACCAAGAAGAACAGAGGACTTCACATGTAAATGATGTGTTCGTGCCCAGAAAAGACCAAGGGGCATCAGGCTGTTAAAACCGAGTTTCCGTAGCAGTTCAACTAGGGAAGAAAAAAAAAAAAAAACCTGTGACATTACTTTCCATAACAGCAAGTACCATATTCACACTGCAAAAGGGAATTTAGTTTCGGCATGTAATATCAAGTCACATGAAATTAATGTTGTTAATTTGGATATTATTGATTTGGGGGTAGTATTGTTTGTGTTTCAGTTGTAACATTTGTTTGCCTTTGTTATTGTATGAGCACAACAAGCATCAGGAATTTGCACCTAGCTTTATGTTAGTACATATTTAAGTAACATAATAAAAACAAATGGAGTTGGCAGTGAAGAGCTGCAAGAATTTCTTTTCCCCTAAAAAGATTCCAAACATGATTTCAACTTGAAAAGTAATGGTCTTTGAATACGGGGTTGAGGTCAGAAGCCTGGACTGGAGATAATAGGAAAATTAAAAATAGGAAGCGGCCAAGCCAGCTCAGCATCTGAGCTGGACTTTTCCACCCACAGCCAGGAAGGAGGCTGAGGGTAGAAGGTAGCAATCTAGCAACATTGTATGCATTGTAACTTAGTTGCAATGGTTGAGTTATTTTGTTATAAATGAGTTGTAATTTTGTTACACTTGTTATGAATTAAGCCCAAGGAGGGGGAAATCTCATAATAGATTTGAATTTCATTTTGGAAAACTAAGAATTAAAATTTTTTAATGAAAAAATTTTCCTTATGAAACAAAAGTTATGCAAATAACACCTCCACATCCAGAAATGGCACACTAATAGACACAAGGACTTTAAGACCCTCAGTCTTATCAGCTTCTCACCTTTGTAATATAACAATGTAGCAATAATAACTTTCACCTCTAAACATAACCCCAGGAGATCAGTGTGCCAAGAATCACCCTTATTCTTCAAATGAACGTTACGAGGGGCTTTCTATGCAGAGGCCAAATGGCCAGGAAAGTGGTTGAAAAAGAACTTTTTTCTGATTATTTTCTGATTCCTGTTTTCCGACTCTGAGCCCAGAGTAAGAAGTATATTAAAAACATTAACTTAGCATTTAGTTGTTCTCAGAAAACAATAATAATAATCAAAATTACCCAATTCTATATAGAGAGAATCATATATAGAGATCATATATATATAGAATCATATATATAGATCATATATACACACACATACATACATATATATATATATATATATATATATATATATATGATCAGTTTTCCTTTAGGATTAGATAGTATATGAATTTCGCTTAACTGAAAGGGTAAAACAGCTAGGGCACTGTAAGCATCTCCATGATTAGCCATTCTAGTGGTCCTTTATTTTACATGATTATCCCCGATCATGTTTACTTTTTCCCCTATACAGATTGCAGGGGAGAGGGCATATGGGTAAATGCACTACATGGTGGAAAGAATAACAAACTCGGTATCGAGATAATGGGTCTCAAGACACAACCCTAATTCAAATCAGTACCTGAACCAGAGACGGAACCTTCCATATTTCCTACATTTCCCTGGTCATCAAGTCGCTCTTCTGTATCTCTTCATGCCTGAAAAAGAGCAGTAACCAGCTACCTGATCCCTGCCCCTCCAGCGCCTCCCTTTTCAAATCTTTCCCCCATGCAGCCTAGGTAATTGTACTAAGAAGAAAATAAATCTTGTTATTTCTCTACTGGAAGTCCTTCAATTAACTCATCGCCTGCTGCATACATATGAACTCTAATCTAGCCTATGACATTCTTCCAAATCCACACCTCTCTAGCCTCATGTTCTCCACCTAGTTTCCACAACATATAGGAGAAATGGATACTCATATTCTATACTCCATATACATGTTCATTTTCTATACCACAAATTCAAGAAATCTGCAATGGTCGTTGGAATATCTCATTCTACCATGCATTGGAGCACAGCATGCTCTTCACATGAAATACTCTTCCTTATATCCCCTCTGAGCCTCCTAAGTCCCTCCCCTTTCTCCGGATCTTCCAACTCTCCCTCTATGCCACCTCCTCTGACCTTTGGTGGTGATCCTCAGCAGCTTCATTCTCCCCACCCACACTCAGTATAACCAGTCCCTCTTCTCTGCTCCCTTAACACTGATCTGTACAGGAGTAAAGGGCTATTCTGGAGCTCTGTCGTATCCACAACAGATGGATATCTGCTGTACTTAATAATTTCCTTGCAACTATACTTAATAATTTCCTTGAAAATAGGAACCATGATTTTCTCAGTCCCAGCACCTGTGATGGCAGGTAGTGCTCAATAAACATTTGCAGGTAAGAAGTGTGGCCTTGGGCACATTTCTTTCTACACTGGAGTTTCTTCATTCTTGTAAGAGTCAGACTAGAATACATCAAAGAACTTGGCCTCAGAACGTTCTATGTTTCAGTGTACCTTTTCATAAAATGCCGCACTCCCCCCCCCCAACTAGTTTATGAGTTTTATAAAGAATAAAAAATCTTATTGTTTCATCATCAGGATACCCTAAGGTATTAAAATTACAGATCTATATCAAGGTATTGTAAAAGGAATAACAGTTGCCATTACTAAGACCCGACTGTAAAAGATACTATAAATTCCTCCACATTTATTAATTTCATTTATTCTTCACATGAGAGAGATGTTACTTGTGCTCATTTTAAGAAGAGAACAAAAGAGCTTTGAGATGTTAAAAGGCCACAGAGCTAATAAGTGCTGGAGTGGATTTAAACTTAATGACATTTGACTTTAAATTACTTGTTATCAACCACTGTGCTAAAGCCAAGGAATCCATCTAGGATACAAGCTGTATCTTCTCCACAGTCCTCATTTGATACTTAAAGCTTAATCACTGTTGAAATAAAGGACTGTGTGTTTTAGTTGGTAGATATATTTAGACAACATTAACTTTCCCATAAAGCCAATAGCCCCCTTTAGCCACCGGCATGCCCAAACTAGGCTTCTTTTGCAGGAAGAAGTAAACTTTAAGAAAAGATAAAACAAAAGATTGAAACCCAGGTTTTGCATTTGCATTTGAATAATGTCATTAGACATTCACTTTTTATTATACTCTTGTATTTTATGCTAACTAGTATTGTAATTTAACTGAAAACAAATCAAATCTTGAATGTCTTAAACACTCTGCTATCATGTAACATTTAATAAAACCGTTTTAAAACCCATGGTCTTCAATTTTCAATTTCCTTTACTAAAACTAGTTGACACTTCTTTTTCTTCATGAAAGAAACCAATCAGGTTGCAGCAGAAGAAAGCATTATCTGAAGTCCCTTTGTTTGGCCACTGGTAGCCAGGAAAATTCCCAGATCTACGGCTTTAGTTAAATAGAATGTTGACAACAGAGCAAAGGCACAATGACTACTGGCAATACAGTTGTTTGCCAGCTCCTCACAGTGAGAAATAACACTCAGTTCTTAACTCCTGCCTTCAGAGTGAATACTCTTAGAAAAGAAGGAAAACTACCTAAGAATGTCAAATCCTCCATGGAAAAAGCTATTCACTTAGAACGATTAGTTTAAGTTTAGTCAAATAATTCTACTTCAAAATATGTCGAAGTTTCAATCCTTATTGTTAAAATTAATACACCTATCTTGCAAAATCAGTTTGTCAAATGCCCAAAATATACTTTAAAAGTGTCTTTCCAGTACATGTAACTTAAAAACAAAACAAAACTCCTCTGAATAATTCTTAATGAAAAATTTGGTGGCAGCATTAAAATTCCTTTTTCTAACAAAAAATAAGTTGTTATAATGTTCATAAAATGCTACAAACTTTCTCTTAATTTAACCTAACTACTACTGCTACTACTACTACTACTACTACTACTACTACTCTTCTTCCTCCTCCTTCTTCTCTTTAGAAACTGGTGCCCTGAGTCTTGACTTTGTAACTTTAAGCAAACTTATTAATTCTGAGCCTCAGTATCTTCATCTGACAGAGAACTAATAATACCTATGTGAGAGGCATGTCGGTACCAAATAATGCATGTGAAACATCTAACACAGTGCCTGACACACAGCAGACTCTAGATGTACTTGATTTCTTCTCTCTTTCCCCACAGTGTTTCCCAATCAAAATTCAAATTTCAAATTGGACTTCTCATGAAGCAGGTTGTGGAGCAGTGTCACCTGATCTCCTTATAATGTAGAAAATGAAACAGACCAAGGGTGTAGTAAAGCTACTTTTAAAGCCCCCTGTGCTTTCCCATAGATATGTTATAAAAGCTAATTATTTATATCTAAAGATATCCACATCCTCTCATTTGCCAAAATATAAACAAAAACCCAATAATTCCTATAACAGGTGTCCAAAGGAATGTTCTCAAGTTGGCTTGTAGAACTCCAAAACTTATAACAACAAAAAGGCAAAGGTGTAGAAAACTGTTTTTAAAAACGTATACATTTTCTCCTGGTGAATATATGTGCTGATGTGAAATGAATTTTTCACTTCTTTATAATTAAATAATGTTCATATATTATAGTAAATATAAATATACAATTAAAAGAAATAAGAAGTATCAATTACTCTTTCTATTTTCCCAAAATAAAACTAAGCAAGAAGTATGTTTGTAGTGACAGACAGATGATAAATAATCTTCCTAACCAGTATGTTTCATTTCATATCCTAACTACACATTGTTAAATCACAGTGAACATCTACTAACGGAAGCCACACGACTCAGAGGAAAACTAGAAAACAAAAGAAAGGCACTTTTAATTACAGAGGCACCTATTCCTATGTAAGAAGATTTTCCTTAACAACTATATTTCTATTACACATGATCACCTAATCAGCAGATGTAAAACAACCAATAAATTGCTTAATTTAATTTGGCTAAAAGGGATTTTTTTTTTTTCTGCAATACCGGGGATTGAACCCAGAGGCATTCTACCTCCTGGCTACACTCCCAGCTCTATTTTTTATTCTTTATTTTGAAACAGGGTCTCACTAAGTTGCAGAGGGCCTCACTGAGTAGCTGAGGCTGGCCGGGAACCCGGATCCTCTGGTCTCAGCCTCCCAAGTACTGGGGTTACAAGCATGCGCCACCACACCCGGCTTAAAAGGGATATTAAGAAGACCAGTCTTTAGAATCATTTCTCCTCTCCCAAACCATGTACCCAAAAAGTGCATTTGGTGGCTTCTAAATGGATTGGGCTTAGAAGCTCAAGCAGAAAATCGGGGGGAGGACAGAGAAATGTGTCTTGAATCTTAATAGAATGTCACCTTACATGGTGAGTCTTAACATGTCATTTTGGAAGTGACTGCATTTACTGCAACAACCCATACGTTACAGTTTCCCTGTTCAGCACTGCAAGCACCAGCAATAGCTCATTCAATAGCATCTTGACAGAGAGGCCTTCAAGAGGAACTCAAGTCATGGGCAGTGTATAGGTATGATTATATAGATTAGTCGAACCTCTTTTTCACATGTGATAATACCAAGAAAGCACATTCCCTCCATCTTTGAGTTGAAATTAATATTTTTAATGGGATAATGTTAAGACATACTTGTTCATATATGTAGTCCTTACGGAAACTAGCATCTTGTATTAATTTGTGTTACATTTCAGAAAGAGATTTAACTAAACAAAATCTATGTGGAAAATGTTATGCTAGAGTGATCTCCATAATGGGTTTTGGAATGTTTTGATGTAAACTAGGGCTGGGAGAGTACAGAAAGAGCAGTGGTTCTATTAGCAAACCAATCTTAGAATTTAACAGTAAGATAGTAGAAATCGACCTTTTGATCAATGATAGCCACAAACAAAATTAAAAATGTATTTGTTCCATGTTCATTATTTTCCTGATTGGCCTGACAGTTTAATCTTTCTATTCATATTTTAAAAGAAGATAATTCAACGCTGTTTGAATTAGTTAAATTTTTAACTTCTAAGGGGAAAAGCTCTATATAATCCGACTTCAAATGCAAATAGAAAACATTGCTCAATACTTTACAATAAGAGTCTTCAAAAAGGCTATGCCAGGCTCAAACAGTGTCCTCTGACAGATTTGTTAAAAAGTCATGTAAGCAAACAGGGCGTGGTGGTGCACTCCTGTAATCACAGTACTTGGGAAGCTAGACAGGAGGACTGCAGGTTCAAGGACAGCCTCAGCAACTTAGTGACACCCTGTTTCAAAATAAATGTCCCTGGGTTCAATCCCCAGTACCACACACACAAAAAAAGTCATGTAAATATCTCAATTCTTTTAAATACACACACACACACACACACACACACACACACACACACACATATACTAGATGGACAGGAGATTTTTAAAGAAACAAAAACACCTATTTGTGCATTCTGAGTAAAGCAGGACCTTGAAAAATACCACAGCCAAAAATAATTTTTTTTTTGTTTAAAAAAGCATCTCATAAGCAAGAAGGAAGAAACCTTTAGAGTGAAAAAAAGACACCAAGTAACAAACATTCCCTGTTGTCTCCTATTGGAGGAGCTAAGGTAGCCCAATTTCTGACTCAGATTTTATGTTCTGGAGAAATTTCGGTCTTATCTCCACCAAGCAGATTAGGTGATCATCTTTCAAAGTTACCGTATATTTCTAAAAGACATACAAGTACATTTTTTCACAATCCAAAAAAAAAAAAAATCTTCCCACTTCAGCATTCTGATAAAACTTGTTGGCAGCACTGTGATTTTATTTTATTTTTATCAAACGGGTACATTTAACGTCAAGTGCATTGTGACTTTCACTTGATAGCACAGACACTCCGTGCTTGACAGAACGCTTTCATTTAGTGCCTTTACCTGGTTATAAATTATCGATACTGCTATTTGCAACTTTTACAGTAGGATTTACTAAAGAGCAGCATTCCTAAGGCAGGGGCGCCTTTTGAGTAGGTAAACGTAAGGTCACCTGCCAAAAAGTAGGCTGGAAAATGAATGCACAAATCTAATAAGGAAGTGGTTAAGGGGGAAAAATTCCCTGAGTCATTAAACAGGATATAAACCGAAGACAGGTTGTGCCACCTAGAGAAAATCTGGAAATTGTACATTGGTTCTCCAGTAGTAAGCATTATTTCAAAAGCCTGAAACTTTTGGCATGCCCAATAACCAAGCGAGCATCCATACCAGCCCATCGAGCTGCCAGAATCAAGCTCCCCCAAAACTCTGCCTTCCCCACACACCAGATTGGCTTCCTGCTGTCCTCGCCCACCCACCCATGCAACACCATCTAACCTCCAGCACCAACTGTTTCCCACAACCCATGCAGACCCTGCATCCTGAAACCCCTTCAATGTAAGCATTTTCCTGGAAGCCAGAACAGGCCGGGTAGAAGACCTTGACAGCCAGAGTCCCTCCGCATGCTAGCAAAGCCACCATACACACCCCTTAGCCCCACGGGGCCTGCATAGGAAATTCTGGTGCACACAGTACATCACATCCAGGTTACTGAGCTGAACTCCTGGCCAACCTCTGCACAATCCAAACACCATGAAATGACCTCAACAGAACCAAGCATTTAAGGTGCAAAAGGCCTTCAACTTTCCTCTCCGCAAGTCACTTAAAAGCAACGTGCCCTACACACTTGTCAGGCTGAAGCACAAAAGGTCTGTAAGCCACCTGGCACGGAAAGCCGCCTTTTACACAGAAAATAGACAGTAATTATGAAAAGCCCGCAGTCCTGCGGTATTAACTTGACAGCGGGGACTGCGCTGGGGCATAACTCATCTCCCAGACAATCCCTCTCAGTCCCCGACCCTCAGCCAGGGGACGGTCCTCTCCTTCTTCCCCTTCCCCTCCCGAGCCTTCGGCAGCGCCCCCTTCCCGCCCCCACACTTTCCCCTCTCCTCCTCTCCTCCTTTATGAATCTCCAGCAACTTTGGTCTTGGCAGCACCACCATAGCCCAGCCAGAGGCTGGGACACCGCGAAGGCGGCCGCGGGAGGAAGTGGAAAGTTTGAAAAGTCACTTAGAGCACTGGAGGTTCCCCACCTCCGCCGCCACCACCGGCACCCGCAGCACCCACCCCACAGACCGCCGCTCGGGCCCCACGTGCGAGCGGGCCCTGGAGAAGCTGGAGTCCCCCTGCATCCTCGCCAGAAAATCTTTCCCCAAGCGAAAAGTTCCCCGCTGCGGCACCATTATGCTCCCCTCTCCACTACCCCCCCCCAAAAAAACCCTGTCGGAGTTCTCAAACGCCACCAGGCTTCGCCCGCGGCCCCAGAGGGCGCGGCGCCCCTCCCCGCGGGCCGCGGGCCGGTCGGGAGTGGCCGGGGGAGAGGGAGGCAGCGGGGCGGCCCGGCCCGACCCCCGCCTCGCCGTCCCCCGCCCCGGCGCCCGCTCACCTCTCTCCTGCTCTTCCGCCTGCAAGCAGATGGGGATATTCTTCTTCCAGCCGGGCATGGTGTCGGCTCCCCGCGCTCGCTCTCGCCGCCCGCCCTCTCGCTCCTCCTCGCTCCGGGTTCGCCCCTCGGGCCGGCCGCTGCGCGCTCGGGGTTCAGCGGGGCTGGGGCGCCGAGGCGGCTCCGGGGCGCATGGAGGCGGCGCCGCGCGCCCTGCGCTCGCCCCAAACTCGCCGGGGCTGGGGGTGGCGGCGGCGGCCGGGCCGGGCCGCGCCGGGCAGGGCAGGGCAGGGCGGGGGGCTGCAGCTGGCGCGCGGCGGCCGCCAGGCGAGGCCGGGCCGGGCCGGGCCGGGGGCGAGGGGCCGGTGCAGGCCGAGCGCGGGGCACTGCGGAGCCCGGGAGGTGGGCGCCGGCGGGAGCGGAGGGCTGGCGCCGCCGCCTCGGTCCCCTCCTGCTGCTGCTGCTGCCGCTGCTGCTGCCGCTGCTGCTCGGTCCTGGTCTCTCCGCCGCCAGCAGGTGGGACTGGGCGCCGCCGATGCCGCACAAAGCTCTGGCGGCGGCAGGACTGGCTGCTGCGGGCTCCCCGGGCGCCTGGCGGCGGAGCCTCCCCCGAGACGCGCGCGAGGCTGAGCGGGCACGGAGGGGCGCGCGCGCTCACACCCTCGCCGGGGACCGGCCTGCGCGGCGCGCCCGGCCGCAGGTACCGAGCCTCGCGCCCGCCCGCAGGTACCGAGCCACGCGGCCGCCACTCCCTCCGGCCTCCCGCCCCCAACCCAGCCGGCGGCTCCGGCGGCTCGGGCGACGACCTCGATGGAGTAGGGGGCCGAGTCCTCCCTCTCTCTAGTCCCTCCTCCTCGCCGCTCCCCCCGCCCTGGCGGCCGCCCCCTCCCCCAAGTTGAGACTTGCAGCCCCGGATTCCCTAACTTCGCCCTCAACTGAGGGAGACAGCAACTTTCGGGATGGTCAGCACGGGTCCCGGGGAATACGTTTTCTGGTGGGGCGGGGACGGCGTGAGTAGGGAGCCTCTTTTGTTTTATGTGATGGAAGGAGACATTGGCTGAGTGAATATTTAATAGCTGTCTTCTAGTGTAGGAAGGATTTTATGATCGGGTTTTATGATTAGTTTCTTCCTCTTGTCACAGGCTCATAGAAAATCAGTGGAAAAAATGAAGAAGGGATGAGGGGAGGGAGACAGCTTTGCAGTGGAGCCTGGGAGGTTCTGCCCAGACATGGGGGCTCTTGCTTGTGGTTTTAATAGTGCCAGGAGTGGGGACTTGGCAACTGTCTGTCCTGCAGCGGCATGACATCCATCTGCCTCGAGGCTGGGGGGACTGGCTACATAATACCTGTGTCCTCCCTTCCTATCTGATGTGAGCTGAAGAATTTTGAGCCCCTGAGGCTATAACTACTGGTTTGTTGTTGTTGAGGACCAACCACTGGCTACACTGTGTTATGACTTTCTGTCCTGCAGTTTATTTTAGCCTCTGAAGGAAATGCACTTTGCTCTCTCAAACTGAGGACATTGGCTACATTGGCTCAAGCCAGCCTCTCTCTCTCTCTCTCTCTCTCTCTCTCTCTCTCTCTCCTCTCGGAAACATAATACTACTGCCAAAGAAAGAGAAATGTAATAACTACAAAAGACTAAGAAATAGAATCTCTTTCCCTCTGCAACCCCATAAACAGCCTTACTGAGCAGGGATGTTTGCACCTGCTGTTGCTCCTTGCCTGGGTGGCTGCCTGTCATTGCAGAACTGCCCAGCTGCCAAAGGCAAGCGGCTGTCTCCAAAGCAAAGGAGAGACTCGGGTCTAGAAGCTTCAAGGGTAGAAGAACTGAAAAATCACATCAACCCAGGGGTTATCGGTAGAAATCCTGTCTGAGCTGCTCAAATCTTCTTCCCAGATTCTTTGAGAGGTAAAATCCAGAAAACCAATATAAATGTCACATCTGTCACCCTTAAATGGCACACCCTCCATCCTAAAATAAACAAGAGTCCTTGTGTACTTTGGTCTTGTCCTAAGCTTGTTTCAAGGTCTAGTCCTACCAACTTTGTGTAAAGAAAGGCATTTGTTGCTGATTCTCCAAAAGGATGAGGCCAATCCAGCCATAACGGGGTCAGCTGGTTATGTACACAACCTAGGTTTTGACAAGATAGAAATGACCCACCACATTTTTATGGCATCTTATATAAAATTTCATATGAGTATGGTTACTCTAACAAGTGTAATTCTGGAAGGCCTACATAATAAACATCTGGCATGGATTGGACCTGACTCATATGGCTATACTGCAGTCAGTAGTACAATTGTTTCACCAAGACAAGGGGCAGGGAGTTCCAGCTCATGCCTATTAATTGTATTTAACTCAGGTAGACAAAATTCTTACTGTGTGTTGGCTAAAAGCTGGGGATACAAGATGAAAATTATAGTTTAGTAGTGGAAGATCAAATTAATACATTCTCTTATGAGTTAGGATCGGATATTGTTTTATGCATTCTACAATTGAGAGTACTAAAGAAATTCTTAAGGATGGATCCATATCTCCCCCACATTGTAGTCTAAACAATTGTTCATTAATATCCAACGCCTAGTATCATCTCTGTTTTGTACAGCTAAGTCATCACGGAGGCCTTAAGGTCTGCTGAAGTATTGCTTACCTCTCTACATCCCCAGAGCCAGAACCAGTGATCACTCAGCCAATGATGGCCGATAATGATGGTATCTGACCCCCCCCCCGGGCCGCCCCTGGCACAGCACTGCAGAGAAATAGGCCTTAGTGAATCCTCTCCATGATATTGTTGAGATCACTTGAGAATATCAAACCAAAAGAAGACAGCTAGAGCATTTAAAACTTAATCTGATACATTCAGCTCCATTGTCTGAATTCACCTTATATTCAAAGCATCATATGTAAAAATCTATCCCATGGAAATTGTAGCGCCTCATGGACTTTCATGAGAAAGATATTTACCAGCCAGTACTATATAAGATACATTCTTTTTCTTCTTTACTAAATTTGAAAATCAGTGCCCTTCAAAGACACTGTATTGGACATACTCCTAAATATGACCTAGCTGGATCTCCTTTTCTAAATACAATTTTCAAAATAAAGAGAAAAGGAGGCATGTTCTCTTATTGCTAGTGCCTCCCTCACCTGGTAAGCAGAAGGGGGGGAGCTGTAAACTGAAAACTTTAATTTTATTGTTTGATCATCTTTTTCAAGCTTGCGTGGATACACTTAGTCCTTTAAGAACTGAAAATGTGTGTGATAGCAGGAAAGAGCAGCTTCCCTTTGGTCTCCTTTGTACTGTGACAACTGAGCCTCAGAGCTCTGCTCACAGGGCCTTCACTCTAAGTGTTATGACTTCTTGGGACTGAATTTCATGAGTGTGAGAGTCCCCCAGGAAATGTAAAATCCCAGCTGTTATTTTGGATTTGCTCCAAGGCCTAAAAACATCCACTATATATTTTTTTAATCGTGCATTGACTTTATGAAGACTCTTACTGCATACTAAACAGCACCTGAAAGTTTCAACAGTACTACCTAACGCCAGCACTTACTTTCTATTACATGCAGTGAATTTGAAAACTCTTTTAACACCTGATATGCACTCCTAGTGGGTATCCATGGAGTCTTTTAGATGTTGTTAACTCACTTTTACCTGAAAAAAAAATCCTCTTTGAACATTTGAAAGGAAGGAAGCTTCTGTGGATAGCTTATCTTCTTGGGAGGAAAAAAAAATAAAGAGACAGAAAACAAACAGAATAAACCCAAGTTATTTTTATTGAAAGTCATCAGTTAGGAGAATGTAACAGAGGAAAGGAGACACATGGAAGAAGCTCCAACATAAATAATTTAAGTGAGGCACATGTGAATGCTAAAAGAATGTTCATTCCAGAAAAAAAATATCGGGGCGTTTTAAAATGAGTTTAGGGCACAGCAGTTGGAGTCAAAACTGGTTAATATGCATCCACTTAACTGGACCACCAGGCACCCAGATATTTGGTCAAACATTTATTCTGGGTGAGTCTGTGAGGGTGTTTTTGGAAGAAATCAACATTTAAATGAGTAGACTGAATAAAGCAGATTGCCCTCCCTGGTGTGGGTGGGCCTCTTCCACTCAGTTAAAGGCCTGAGTAGAACAAAAGGCTGACCCACCTCCAAGTAGGAGAGAATTCCTCCATCTACAGAGAC
This sequence comes from Glis glis, assembly GCA_004027185.1. Taxonomy (NCBI): domain Eukaryota; kingdom Metazoa; phylum Chordata; class Mammalia; order Rodentia; family Gliridae; genus Glis; species Glis glis. The sequence continues at coordinate 14,516 of PVJS01015606.1, read as the reverse complement.
TTATGCTTTTCCCTAAGTTCGATATGAACTGAAACATCACCTTTTCCTGGGTCTCAAGCCTGCAGTTCTCAGACAGGGACCACACCATTGGCTCTCCTGGTCTTGGGGCCTTGCAACTCAGACTGGAACTGCATGATGGGCTATCTGGGGTCTCTTGCATACCCACTCACCCTGCAGAGCCTCCATAATCACATTGGATGGGCCAATTCCTCAAAATAAATTGCTTTCTCTATATATGCACATCCTACTGGTTCTATTTCTCTGGAGAACCCTAATATATAGTAAGACCTATGTTCAAATTCTGTTTCTACCGCATATTAGTTCTGTGAGCCTGGGCAAGACTGACTCTGTGTTCCCCTATGTTTGAAATGTCAAACCTACAAGGTGATGTTGTGGTGAGGATTAAGTGATCTAATATAGATAAGGTACTTAGCACAGTATCTGATGTATAGTTAATTAGAGCTGAAGAAAGATAATACCTTGGTTAAAAGAGAAATGATGCACAGTAGACTCTTGGGATTCAGGAGATTCTAAAAATACAAGAACTCCTTTTAAGTGTATGCGAAATTTTGTGTGTGTTTACAATCACACACACACACACACACACACACACACACACACACAGTGATAAAGTCCATACCTTTCATCACGTGCTCAAAGGAATTCTTAATGCAAAAAGAGAATAAAGATCCCTGGTGTGCATGAGAAGAGGACTCCATAATATAAAATTAACTTTTGGTTTTGCTAAAAAAAAAAAAAAGGAAGGGGTTAACCTAAAAGAGCTTTACTTTCCTGATGAACTTTAGGATTACTGACACCCAAACTCCACTCTTTTTCCCTTTATATTCAAACTTTTCACAAAGTCATCTATACTGCTGACACCCAAGTTTTCAACTCTGATTCACACCTAAACTAACTGCAATTTCTCTGCAAAGCCATTATCATCATTTCAGGCCCCTGGGGCAAAACCGTAAGGAACATTTTGACTCACTCCCAAATCCCCAATGGCTTACCAAATTCTTTTAAATTTACCTTTGAAATAATTCTGGAGTCTCTCTCCCATGACATTGACCTGACTCGGGCCCTTAGTATCTTTCACCTGGATGACCCCAAGCCCTCCTCCCAGTTCACTTCCTCCATCTCTCCTTACACCAAACTGCACTGCTGTCAACCTTATTGTTGTTGTATCCCATTAAGTAAAACACCAGGCTATCTTTCTGCTGTCTTTAAGTCTTCCCCAAATTTCTCATATTCATTCTATTTTGTCTTTGTCTTCTGCCACACGTTTCCCTCACACATGGGCCTGCCTTTCCTCCCTTCAGCCCTCCTGTCCTTCCTTCCCTCCTTCTCCAAATATCCTCTGCCTGGGTTTCTTTCCTTTCCTAAATATATCATGTGCTTCCATACCTTTGCATCCCTGCTCATTAGAACTGAAATGGGGAAATGCCTGAGGTTGAGATGTTGCTTTACAACTAATACATGCTGGATCAGAATTTGAACCCAGGGTGTCAGGCTCCAAAGTTTATTGTCTTTCTATCTGATGTCAAAGCACTCACTTTCATCTCTACCCAACAAACTTTCATTTCTACTCATTTTCATTCCTACCCAACAAACTTATTATGCCTCTTCTTTGGATCTTGATTTCTCTCATTTCCCCAACCCCTCACATGACCCTATTTCTTGGTCTATAGTATTTTATTATAGATGTATAGATCTGATCAATCCTACTATATGTTCGGGGGAAGCATACATTAAGCAGGCCAAATTCTGAAGGTGCACAGTGTAGATTCCAATCCCATGATCTCCATCTGACTGATCTTGGACTTCTCCCTGCTTTTGTTTCCTTATTTGTACAGTGAGGGTAATAAAAGGACCAGTCTCATATCATTGTTGGGTGGCTTAAATCAGTTGGTGCATGCAAGTATTTAGACCTAGGTCTGAAACATAGAGAGAAGCTGGTAAAATTTACATGTTACTATTATCACCAGGCCAGAAATGTGCCCCAAGCTGCTTGGCATTGTCACAGGCATCATTGTGTGTGCCCAATGGATGCTTGCGAAAGGGTGTCTATTAAAAATAGTTTTCATTTCCTAAGTAAATCTCCAGTGATTGGGAAGACATGGCCCATAAATGTACCAATGATGGAAATTTCACTTATTTCAAAAAAAAAAAAGCCTGACAGTTTTTTTTTAAAGGAAACTTTTAGGTCAGAATGGAGAGCAATAACTTTATTATTATGATGACGATGAACAAGAGCAAAGATTACTAATTGAGTAGAAGACTAGACATAAATAAGCATTTCATCAGGAAAATTAAATAGGTGGTTCCTACCTTCATGGCACAAAGCTACTAATAATGGATTCAGGTTTGGTCCTTAGAGTATCTAAAAAAATTAGAGCAATGAAGTGATTAAGGAAACTGACTTCGGAGGAAAATTAAGCTGGCTGGCTACATCTAGTATAGATTGGTTAAGCAATGACTAAGAGTTTTCTTGGTGGAAAGTCATAGGATCAGTTAAGGAGTAAATACCAAACAGGGAAAGGAATTGTTTATCATACTGGCAGTTGATAAATCAAAATAAATGTAGAAACAAAAGCAAAGTGCCGGTTAGTAAAGAGGCAAGGTTAAACTTATATACACTATCAATAAGTAATGGACACTACTAGCTAGAAAACTACTAGTTAGAAACCCTCTCTGTGCACATACTCTACTTGTTAGTGTGCAGATGGATACCATCATTTTGGGAAGCTATCAGGCCATCTATAGAAATTGCAAACTACATATCATTTTACCTACTTGTGCTATTTTTAAAACTCTCTTCTAAGGAAATGATCAAAGATGTGGCTAAGAGTTTATGCTCAAAGATGTTTATTACATCTTTATTTATGACAGCAAAAAAAAAATTGGAAAGGCTCTAAATGTCCAATAAGGAATTGTTTACATAAATTATATTGGCTATTATAAAGCCCCTAAATGTCATGCATTTAAAAGGCAGCAATAAATTCTCATGCTATAAAATTCAGCACAATACATTATATTTCATAGACATAGTTTTTTTAAAATTTTTACATATCTAAAATTAGAATGTTTCCTGTAGTTTCATTGTAGGCACATCTGTACCGAGACTTGCAGATGGGAACATCAGCTTGAAGTCAAGTTTTAGAAACAATAGAAAGACACTTAAGAAATGCTGCATTACCAGTATCCTAGCTGAGACAGAAGATACTGTGTGGAAAACCACAACCAACCAAAAGTCTGACTCATAGAGTAAATCACAAGTGTTGAAGTTTGAGTTTGAAAGTTTTAGTCATAGTTAGGCAATTAATTCACTTATTTTTATTTATGTAAGTCCAAGATATTTGATAAAACCTATGTCTAAAGGATTCTTTCAACAATTGTAAAATAATAATTCTTAGTGGTTGAGCATTGTGTCATAGTATGGACAAATTTTTTTATTTATTAATAATACTTAAAAATAATGGCAGGTGTTAATATACATGACCTCCTAGAATAATGAGAAGTAATATGTAGATACAGTATGAATCAAACTTTTTTTGGAGGGTGAGAGATATACCAAAACATGTTCTTCTTGACTATTAACATGGTCTACGAGTTTTATTCTTCTCTTTTTATGCATTTTTATATTTTTTCACTTTTTTCTAAAAGAGCAGTTGCTTAATGATGGGGAATTGTTCTGAGAAATGAATCATTAGTTGATTCCATCATTGTGGAAACATCAGAGTACTTTACAAACGTAGATGATATAGCCTGCTAAACACCTAGGCCATATGGGGTTTGTGTGCGTGGGTGCGTATGTGTGTGTGTGTGCGTGCATGCGTGCGTGCATGTGTGTGTGTGTGTGTGTGTGTGTGTGTGTGTGTGTGTGTTATAGCCTATTGTTTCTAGGGACATGATGAATAAGACAACACAAGATTAAGTCAAGTATGAGAGAGGGAATGTGATGCAATTGAGAGACTTGGTAAACACAAGAAGGATGAGGCTGCTCCTATACAATACAACATACTGTTTTGCAGTGAAATTTATGTTTCATATGTAAAAGGAATACACTCTAAAATAGCAATAAAAAGTAGTTTAGTAAGAACATAAACTATCAACATAGTCATTTATTGTCATTATTAAGTGTTATATACTATAGGTAATCGTGTAATTGTACTGTATGTGTTATAATTTTATACTACTGGCAACACAGTAGGTTTGTTTACATCAGCATCACCACAAACACGGAAGTGATGCTACAATCTTACATGAGTTGTGCTACAATCTTATAATGGCTACAATGTTGCAAGGAGAAAGGGATTTCTCAGCCCCATTATAATCTTAAGGGACCACCACTGACTATGCAGTGTGGCTTTATGTGGCTATTGGCTTTATTATATTTTAAAGGAAAATTTTACTATTCTTTGTTTTGGCTTTTTGTTTTGCTTTGTTTGTGGTGCTGGGGATCGAACCTAGGGTCTTGAACATGTTAGGCATGCATTCTACCACTAAGCCACATCTCCAGCAGGTATACCTTCTTTTTAAAAACAACAATAGTGAGAACAAATACATATTTGAGATCTTTTTCAAACCCCCCTTTAATTGACATTATCTATCAGCAATTCAGCAGTTAATAGGCTAAGAAATTGAAGCAGAGACGTTTGAGCTTCATTCTTGCTTCTGCCAATCTAGGCATTTCCAAATGATGTGGTTTTTCTAGAACTTTTTTATGTGTAAGAAATACACAATGATGTTCACTTGCCTACTTTAAAGTAACAGTGAGTGAACATCTGGAAAGAAACAAATAGATTATATCATAATTGCAGGGAGTCTCAGCAAAGAGTATGAACAAAGTACCTTGTGTTGTGAAGACAAATCTATTTTTCCTTTAACTTATCATGAAGCAACACTCATTTCCACACTAGCTATGGGGCCCAGTCCGGACAATCTATTAAAATCCCCAGGAGCACCAACCTCACATCAACTTCTGTCTGATGTACAAAAAAAAAAAATTAAATGCCCCTGAGGGATTTGTAAGCTTATTTATTTTTACAACCTGCAAATTTCAGTCTCAGCAATGAACATAAAGTGTCTGACATGTATGTACTATACGTGTATGAGCATTTGTTTATATTCTCTTTGACTTTTTAAAATCTGTTCAATGAGCCTTTTTATTCCATACTTATTATATACGATGTTTCATTAAGATCCATGGGTAGAGTCGCTCCTAGTTTGTATTTACATTATTTAAGTGCTACAAGTGATATTTGCTACTAGTTATGTAAATGGAAAATAACTTACAAGATTTATGATGTGATTTTCCCTCTTGCACTTGATGACTGGGTTGCCTCTTGATTTTTATTTATGTCCTGAATGATAATCAGCCCTTCCATTTGCCCACCCACACAGTCGCTGGAGCTTTAGATGTGGCTGGAAATGAAGGTGGGGGAGAAATGTCTGCATTCAGTTCAGAAGTACAGCAGCCAGCCCAGAAACCATGAGGCAGGTCCACTTCCCAGAAGAAATAACCAACCTGGTTTCTTTAAGTGGAGTCCTAGGTCTGAATTCAGAAGGTACCTTGCACTGCACTCTCAGCCAGCGCTGTGGGAGATCACAAGAGACTGTACTATGAAAATGACTATAAACTGGGCACGGTGGTGCATCCCTGTACTTGGGAGGCTGAGACAGAAGGATTACTGGTTCGAAGCTAGCCTCAGCAATTTAGTGAGGCTCTCACTAAATTAGGCAACCTGGTGAGATATAGGCAACCAAGCGAGATCCTGTTTCAAAATATTTGTTTAAAAAAAGAGGGTGCTGGGGGTACAGCTCAGAGGTAGAATGCTCCTGGGCTCAATCTCCAGTACTCCCTCCCCCTTGCCCCTGCCACACACATAGCCTATAAATGACTGACAGGTAGACCATAGAATGAATTCAAAATTGTAAGAAACAGTAGACTAGTTGAGAGCACCAAGAAATGCAGTAGTCTATAGCTGCCTCCAAATTTAACAGGAAATAAGGCCAAACGGCCAGTTAGTCTGTTTGATGGCTATATGTAAGAGAGAGTGGCCCTCCTCATGGAGAAACAGTAGCATCCAATTTTGTGCAAAAATAAAATTTTCAACAAGTTGAAGAAGCTTGATGACAACTTCCTACATTCACTGTCATGGAGTACATTTTACATTATAACCCAAGAGGAAAACAAAAAGCAGAAAATCGAAACATGTAACAAGACAAAACAAAAAACAAAATAGAATAAAAGGACCTGGGCAAGCCCAAGTGCACTGCACTAGTGCTGTACACTAGTGAAGAGATATTTGTTAGCATAAGCCTTATCTCAGAATCACTGTGGATTCTCTCGTGTTCCAAACAGAGTGGATTTTATCAAGCGAGCAGCAGACCCGAACTCTTACTTCAGCAAAATATAGTCCATATTCTACTTAATAAAAGTAGAATAAAACTTAAGTTAGGGTATCCTGTCTCTCTGTAATTCAGTTCTATTTTTAACTCGGTTCACAATCCCAATTAACATTCCAGTGTTTGGGTCTTAGTCATATTCAGAACAACCTGAAATACGTTCTGCTCTGAAGCTGCAGCCTTTTCAAATTCCGATCCTTCTCTGCACTCTTTGCCATCACTGCTGTTTGTTTTCTATCCCCGCTGGAGGCTTCCAGGTGTGACTTCTAGATACAGACCTTCCCACCTCCTCTCCACCATCCCTACTGCACCTGCTCCAGTTGGAATCTGCTTTCTAAAGGAAGGTTAGCTGATATGACACACTCACACATGCTAATGTGCTATTGGTCACTATTGAGCAAATGAAAGGATGTTAGCTTCCTGTCCTCTTTTGCCTTCTGGGAATTTTTACTGTGGTCTTTTAACAAATGCCCTAGTTCAAAGAGGTGGTAACAGCAGTGACAATTTTAGGTAAGGTATCAGACCCGTGGGGGGAATAGGACAGCTTTGTTATGTTATTCCTTAAGTCACAACATGGAGGAAGTGTGTCACGTGGGCAGCTTAATACATTCGACCATTATATTATGGATGGTTCTGCAACCGTTCTGTTCAGAGCTGCTGTGGACTGGGCATTAGGTTAAACCCTAGAAAAATGCCATGCATAGCTATGCCTTGCATTTCCATGTGCATAATAAAGGTTAAAGCACTTGAACTCTCCATCTAATTGGCACATATTTAAACTTTTCTTGCAATGGTAAAAGAAACTCTTTTTGGCATTAAACTGCTATGATGTAGAGACTAAATGTCTAAAAAAATTCATTAAAATAGTCCTTTAATTTTGACAGAGCTGAACTACTGGGAAAATTAATTGATTGTTTCTCACTTGAGCTTTGGAGGAGTCATTAAGGTTTTTATGGTTTATGTAAAATTGAGAATTGAAGTACACTGAAATCAATATGTTATCTGATGTGCAGAGAAAATGGCACTTCAGATGAAAGAAAGCATAAACAATTCCTCGGAGCTTTCTGTTTCTTCCTCCTGATTTGTCAGGCATATTTACATAGAGCTTCTATATTTACTTGTATTCAAAGTCCTTAGTCAGTCATTTCATTGTGATGCACATTGAGAGGACAGAATAAAGAGATCTGAGAGATGAACCACTCAGAATCTATTCTTTTCTGGGAATTTCAGGGGAATAAAATCAGAGACATAACACAAAATACCAGAAATATTCAGATAGGTCTGTATATTTCATTACAACCTTTAATAAGAAAGTTGAAATTGGACTGACATGTTAAGGCAATGGAAAATATTTCAGGCGTTCTCTATTGGGCTTACAAGCATTATGGAGAAAATTGTCATGTCTTGTGCAAACAATGGGCAATGAGTTGAGTACTGGCTGATGCCAACAGCGGGACTCAGAAGCCCATTCTGTTAGATTAACAAAGCTAAGAACTGGGGAAGGGGAGGGGCAACTGGGAACAGAAAAGATCATCGTGTAATTTTGCTTTTGTCTTCTGAGTATGTTCTCTATCTCCTCTTCTAGTTATACATGTGAATAATCCTATGAGGATTTGATCACCTCTAGTTTGTGCCAACACTGAATGGACTGGGGTTTTAGGAATAGCCACTTCTTGCACTTATGCACTTCTGTTACCTCTATTCCAGAGAAAATGATATTCTTCTTTCTGTATACTCATTGCTGTTTCCAAACTTCTTCAGCCTCGGATTAACCCTTTCCTTCCTTGAGTAGCTAAGATCACTCCCAATTAATTCACTTTCCTCTTCCACAGTCCTATCCACGCTAGCCTGTGGAGTCAGGGGATGTTGTGGGAGGCCAGAAAGAGTACACCAGTGAAGAGAGATTTGTTGGCATAAGCCTCATCTCAAAAACACTGAGTAAAGAAGATAGTCTTGTAGGTAGCAGATTGGTCATCTTGGTTATCATTGCATATATAAAATTTAGAAGGTTGTCTAGAAAGAATTTACCCTAGACTGGGTATTTTTGTGATCACCAGGCAGTTGCATAACAAAACAAGAGTGTGCTCATAAAGTTAGCATTTTCTATTTGTCATGTGCTGATTCACTTGTCTATAGTTTTATGTTTTATTCAATTAAGAATTGTTTTCTGTATTGGGGAACTAATAACCTTGAAGAAGCATGACATGAACAGAGAAACTCCTTTAAATCTACATATATATATATATATATACAGAATATATTCCTACCGAATATATATATATTTGGTAGGAAACTCAGGAATCAGTTAAGAAATAAGTGCCCACCCAAACCAAGGTAGGGTGCCAGCTCATCTTGGTTTGTCAGCCTGGTATGCAGCCTTTACCTTGTCTTCACACCGCCAACCTGAGTGACTAATCCCGCCTTCTTCTCCCACAGTCAATTTATCCTATTATATGTTCCCATGATAGGCATCTCTGAACATGTTCTAACAACTTTTTCAGAGGAAGGATTTCGGTTGAAATGGAAGACTAGCAATTTTTACTGCTTCAGTGATTGCTCATAATAATATAATTTATTAATCTATATCTGTTAAGCCAAGAATAAGATTTTTTTGTTCATGATTATACTACAGCTGTAGATTTATTGAGACATCAAAAGGAAGGGGGAAAATGACCTTTTCAAAAGAGTCACTGTAGCATATATTCTTTCAAGGGGAGAAACTTAACCAAAGTGCAGCACTGGGGTCAGGAGATTGAAGTGGCAGGATGGTTTGTGCATCCCATCTGTGCATTGATCCCAATCACTTGACATAAGCATCAAACAGTGATCCTTTCTGAGCAACACTTTTTTCTGCTTCTAAATTTAATCCTCCAGGCCTTTAGACCACTGTGCTATTGTTCTTTATTCTATTACAGAAATTAGACTTCTGTGTCCTAGGAAGAGAAGCTTTGGGTCAAGGCATGGTCCACATGAAGTCCGCATGAACACATACCCGGGATATGTAACACATTAAATTGCTAGCATCAGCCACGACACAGGGAGAGACTGATTTATTGCATTTTAACGAACTAAAAAACCAGCTTGGTCAGTAAAAATTGCCAGGAGACTAGGGAGATGGTAGAAACAAGAAATAGAATGGTTCTTGAAAAGACAGACTAAAAAGGAGGGGCTGGGAAGGTCTTTGGTGAGGCAGCAGAAAGACACTGCCTAACCAGGGAAGGGCAACAAGCTAGAACTCCAGGAGTCCAGAGGTCAAGCCCATCACTCACAGCTCTTTTGAGGCCACCATTGCTCAACTGCATCTTTAAATACACAGTGAAAAGGAGAAAATATTATCAGCTACAACTTTTATTTTTCTTGCAGTTCTATGTGTAACTTTAGAGTCTGATTTGATTCTGACAAGGATAACAGTCAACTGCCTGAATCCTTAATCCAATAAAAAAAATTATTGGTATTTACTGAGACTCCGATCGTTCTGAAAATTGGCAACCTGGTCTTTCTTGGTACACCCTGAAATCAATGATGAGACGACTTTATTTTCCTTGAAAGTGCAGACAGTTACAAAGACAGAAAATACTCCAGCCCTCTTTAGTGAGCAGATACATTGAAGGAACCAAGGACAACTGACAGCCATCTTGCTCCTTCCCCAGACTAAACCCTTCCTCATGACACCACCCCTCCCACTACCTTTTATTTTTAAATAGAAAAAGGTAAAGTAGGGGAATAGAAACTCAAGTATAAAAGGGTCACATTAAATGTGTAAATAATGGAGAAAGAATAATATATTGCCTAACAACCCCAAATTAGATAGAACCATATTAGAGTCCAAGTCCTGCCATTTATGATCTGTGCGAATCTCCAGCCACCTTGTTGAGCCTGTTTTCTTATCTATAAAATGGGAATGATAATTGTACTTACTTGTGGGACACAAGTACTCCATAAATTAGCTGATATTAGTGTTTTACAATTAAGTATTGTTCAACTAGAGTTCCCTTCTGCGATAGAAAGGTTTTAAAAAATTATAGAGATATCAGTCAAAGTTTGAAACAAATAACTTGTAATTGAGGAACTATACGTCTATAAGGTATCTGTTACTGGGATAGGCACTTTATGAAGATAAAAAATTATAAACCCTGAAGGGATGAACTCACTCCCATGTTTTGTATATTCACTAAATACTCATCCCTGGACGGAAACCTGCAAGCAAGGCCGGATGGGGAGAAAGTGATCTGCTAGCTGCTGGGGGCTCACATTTGCAACTTCACCAAACCCCTGTGGCACCCCTATCAGGGAAGCAGAAGAAACATACTTGCTCTGCTCCTCTTCCTTACACCCTCAAACCACGCCTGGCTGGTTGATGATAAAACCTCTCTAGAAGTGATTATGACTGCATTAACAACAGCAGCAGCAAACCCTGGGGATGGGGGCTTCCACACTTGACTGCTGTCTAGGAACTGCCTTGGCTACCACACCACTGTACTCCTGACCTGAGGGGGAAAGGAAGTAGCAGAGCTGAGACACCCACACAGGCTTGCTTCTATGGGGACATTTCCCCTCTTCTAAAATGAATGCTAGAATTGCCTGACTCTAGGAGGTACCGCCTGGGAGTTCTTTGTTTCATGGTTCAAATGTTTGTTTACTGAGCTTTTGCTCTGATAATGATCTGAAAGTCAGTTTTGCTTTGGAATGAATGGCAAGTCTAACTTGATTTTTTTATGATTGGAGCTGTGCTGCAAGAGGTCAAAATGACCATATCACTGATCCATGGAGAAACACAGAGTTGCTCTCTTTGGAATGGTTAACCTTATCTCTGGTTTAAAGTGACCTTTCAGGAAACACACAGACACACACACACACCCACCCCACCACCACCACCACCATCACCATCACCACCACTGTACTACCCTATCCCTATCTATTTTGCTTCACTCCACAAAAGTAAAGGAAAGGGCAATTTGAAATAATTAATAACTCTTATCTAAATCAGGTCAGTATTTCCACATCCCTTTTACTTTGTGGAAGAATGTAACAATCTTTAAGAGTAAACAGTCTCTAAAGAATGCTAGCTCCTTTTGTAGGATGGTTTAGCCAGGTGGTTACAGAGTAACTCAGGTCTGACTACATTAAGAAGACATGTTTTCAAGCTTGGCTCATGAAATTCAGGGAACTGTTTCTGTAGTCATATCTCCTATAAACATGGTATCTTCAGATATTTCATATAAAAACAATATTAAATATGAATATGACTTTAAAATTATTAGCAGTTGAGGTGCACTATTCCCTTAAGACAGTTGAAACTGTATTATTATTTCTGTTAAAATTAGAACAATGAGGCATTCAGAATTTGAATTTTTAGTGATGTTTAAATGGAACATTCAATATTTGTGGCTTAGTCTTCCAACACACAATACAAAGACATATCATTGGGTCCATTTAAGCCCATAAATATCTACACATGATATTATATTTTTAAACTATTTTAAGGGAGAAGAGGATCTTAAGTCCAAATTTTGTAGAGACTGATTATGGATTTTTTTATATTCTCAAAATAATGCTCTCAAAATCTTATATTTTAATGGTTATTCTGTTATAATTTGGAAATGATTGTGTGCATACATACACACACACACACACACACACACACACACACACACAGTTAGGAGTACTATTGCCCTAGGAGATAATGAAATAATTTGTCCCAGATACATTCTTTTGAGCAATATGTTATGTTTAAATGTTTATTTTCAGACTTCTATATGTATGTGCTAAAGTTTATCTACCCTTTCCTTAAAGAACAATAGATCCCCTTGTGGGGAGACATATTGGTGAAGTGAACTCCAACATTATGTGTGAACTTGCCTTCAAATACTCCATGTTCCTGGTCAGGATTAACCTTGCTAAGAAAGTGAAAGTATTTTCAAGTGGAAAGTTATGTATTTAATCATCAAATGTGACTTTGGAGAGGCAATTCTGGAAAAGGTGCTAAAAAATAGGTTGAAATTAAGGCTATGTCCATTCTGTCATAACACGTCACACATGGTCACAGTACTTTAAGTGGAAATACACCAGGTCTCACAATCTATTTTTTAGAGGTCTTAATATTGTATTTCCAATAAAGGGAAGATAAAAGAAGGCCAAGAAATAAGCAGCTTCTAAAAACATAAAAATCATCCCTGTGTTTAAGGATAGATAAATGAAGCTATATTTAGTAAAAAGAAAAAATATCAAGGAAATATAATCTTACCCAAATCCATGTTTGAGTTTCTTAGTTTAAAAAAATACTTCCTTATTTATACTAAATCCTTATCTTACTGTTAATATTTTGCAGGTTGGCTTGAAACTACCAATTCTAAAAAAAGGAAAGAGAGTAAGAAATCTCCAGGTTCATAAGATATGAGCATACACCTTACAAGGCAAATTTACAACAGTTGCAAGTTATGTTTGTTTTTCTTGTTACATTTTATTACTAAAACTCTTATAAATCTATTACTTCTTTATGCCCAGGAGGCAAAAGAATTTGGTCTTCTGTTGAATTTGTTCCTCTTAATGTCAACTTTTTTTTTAATGGAATGAGAATTTTGTTTTAATATTCTCATTTAGAGCTACAACTATATGACCTTTAAGATCCTTTCTATAATCTCTGATTTGATTAATTCTTTCCATAAAGTTAATGGCAAAAATCTTTATAATCATTGTTAAGTAATACACATTGTTATATTAGCTTAAGAAAAAACATGAAAATATTTACATCAGCTATGACTTTCTGTAGGGATAATACAGATCTTTGGCAATCTCCGAATAAGTTTCCTTGTATTTTTGAATTGCTGCCCAAGAAAAAGGACTCATTGAAAGATTTCTCCTCCAAAGATTACATTCTTGAACCCCAGGCCTTTCCCTATCCTCTTTCTGTTTTTGTTTTTGTGGTACTTCAGATTGAACCAAGGGGCAGTGTACCTCTGAGCTACACCCCCAGTCCTCTTTCCTTTTTTTTTTTTTTTAAACAGGTTCTCATTAGGTTGCTGAGAGTCTCACTAAGTTGCTGAGGCTGGTCTCAAACCCGCGATCCTCCTGTCTCAGCCTCCCAGTGGGATTACAGGTGTGGGCCACCATTCCTGGCTCTCTGTCATCATCCCCCTTTTGTGTGGCCCCACCTTTCTGCTAGCATCTCTGAGTCAAGGACCTGGTTGGCAGGACCGCATAGCTGCAGAAGTGAGCACCTTTTAGCACACATAGCACATACAGTTTGTCAGTGGGCAGATACACCAGTGCTTTTACTTAAATTACTTTGTTGTAGTTTAACTCCTTGCTCTGATTCAAAAACTGTGTCTCACAGTTCCCTGCTGGGTTTGCTGGCTCACATTCTCTCCTTCCATCCTAGGCTTACCCATGCCTTTCTCCCTGGCTCCCAGCTCCACCTTTTTAACTCCAGATTAAAAGTGCTCTCACTGCAGGTGCCCAGTGCTGACTCTGTGGTTCTGCCTTCTCTCCAGCCTGCACATCACTCATCAGAACCACTGCTCCCTGAGCGGGCTGCCTTCCTGCCTGTACAGCTCCAGACAGTCCTTTCTACTCGGCTTCAATTTTTTCAGTTTGTTGCTGTTGCTGACCATTTTTGTTTCTTTGTCTGTTTTGCAGGGCTGGAGATTGAACCCAGGGCCTCTCACATGCTAAACACATGCTTTACCACTGAGCTTCATCCCCAACCCCTTGTTGATCACTTTTTGTAGCTTGATCAAATTTCCATCAACTGTCCTTTTTGTATGTTAAGAATTCCCCAGGGCTGGGGATGTAGCTTAGTGGTAGAGCATTTGCCTGGCATGTGAGAGACCTAGGATTAGGTCTCCAGCACCACAAACAAACAAAACAAAACAAAACAAAAAAAAACACACACACACACACACCAGAACTTCCCAATTTATTTATTTATTTTTATTTATTTATTTATTTATTTATTTATTTATTTATTTTTTGCGGTACTGGGGATTGAACCCAGGGGCGTTTTACCTCTGCGCTACACCCCCGGCCCCCTATTTTTTATACTTTATTTTGAAACCAGGTCTCACGAGGTTGCGGAGGGCCTCACTAAGGAGAGAGAGAGAGAGAGA
>PVJS01015605.1:0-38665 GCA_004027185.1 Glis glis | reverse complement strand
GCTGCCTCCTTGGGGGATAAAAGCTTTGTTCTTGGAGAGCAAGGGGCTTCTCCCTGTGACCATTGCGTTGGTGCATGGAAGGGGCCCAAGCTCAAACTTGAATAAAGGACCCTCGTGTGTTTTGCATCGGAATCGGCTCCCTGGTGGTCTTTGGTGGGATCACGAACCTGGCACTTCAGTCTCAACTCCTTGCCCATCATTTTCCATTCATTTACTTTCAATCACTATTTGGCATTATGTCAGAAGTGGATATTTTGAGTTTTATAGTCAAGGCAAATATGGTTTTTATCTTCAGGTAAGTCAGTTTCTATACATGTATTACTTATTTAATCCCATGTCATCTTTAAAGGTTTAATTTCCCCTTTTGTAGTATATTTTATAGTCACTATCAGTAATTAAGACATTTTGCTTATAATTATTTTTCTGAAAATACTTTTATCTTTTATTATTGAATGATGGCTTAGCTGGGCATAGACTTAGGTTTCTGTTTCTTGGTTTTTAGGTCTTTGAAAATGTGAGTCTATTGTCTTGTGGCTCTAAACTGTGATCTGAGACATCTTTTGTCCCTAATTGCCTTTCCATTGTAGATAATTTGTCTTTTTTTTCCCAATGGTTGTGAAGATGTTTGTCTTTACCTTCTGTGTTGCATGCAAAATATTGTGTGTGTGTGTGTGTGTGTGTGTGTGTGTGTGTGTGTATGTGTGTGTGTTTGCCCACCATATCTTTATGAGTATTAAAGCCTCACATTCTAAGACCTATATCCTGGATCACTGTTCTGATCTCTCAACATCAGCCAAAGCTAATTATTTTGGTATTGAGTTTGCTGTTTTTTTAGCATCTGTGGATTTTCCTTTTCCCTTTTGCTAAATTTAAATTCTGATTTAAATTGTTTATCTTTGTTTTTCCCATATTTTTATCGAAGTCTTTCTAGATGTTTATAGCAGAGGAGATATGATTTATAGAAAACCATTCTTCCATTTTACTGGAATTGCTCCACACTTTTTTCTATGCAGTTTTCCCACAGTTGAAATCATATTTTATATACAACTTAGCACCTTGGTATTCTATTTAATATTAGAACAGTAAGCTATCTTTGTTTTATTAAAAAACATGACAACTTAATTACCCAATAGTTCCTTGCATGAATGCACCATATTTTATTTACCATTTTACTATGTTTTGGCATTTAAGTTTTTATGTTATACTCCTATAAATAATGCAATGGTGAACACTTCTGTGCCCCTGTTTTTTGTTGTTGTTCTTTATTTATTGTTTGGTTTTATTTTTCAGATTTTTCCTAAGGATTAAATCTAGGAGTGAAAATTCTAAGCATTTTATAGCAATTTTTAAAATAGTTACTGATGGAATGATTCAGAAATGTGTTTATATGAATATGCTTAAATTGAGCCTTTTAGAATCACTGAAATTTAAATAACCTGAAGAGGGTAGTCTGGATGTACATCTACAGATGATAGCCAGAAGATGTAATTAGCTCTAAACCATCATTTCCCAACAGGTGGCTATTTCTGCCTTGAATACCTCTAGTGACAGTCATTAGGCAACCTTTCTTGACAGCTTGTTCCATTACTTAATTTTCTAATATTACTGTTACAAAGATTTTCATAATATTTAATATAAATTATCTTAAGCTTTCATTTGAGCTATAAATATGTATTTGTGCCCTTTCACCCACACACTTAATAATTAAGAGCTAATTGGTATCTATATAAAAAGTGTAGCTCACAGACCCAAAAAAAAAAATCATGTGTTCAGATTTCTTTGCATAAAGAAATGAAAGCTTCAAGAAGTAAAACAGAAAATGTAGCCTAGAAATAGTATCAGAGAACCTCAAAGAGAAATAAATTATCTAGCTGACCAGCTACAGGCCAACACTGGCCAAAGATCAATAATAGTTACAAAACATTAAGTCTTCTGCCTTTAGGGAAGCAACTAAAATCTCTACTAGCAATTAAATAGCCCAAAGCAAGAATGTGAACCAATTGATCAAAGTTATAGAGAGGCAGATTTTGGCTTAGTGTAAGAAGAACTTTCTAAAAGTTGGAGCTATCCAAGTACATAACAAGGTGGTGAATTCCCTAGCATTTAAGGTTCTTCAGCAGAATTTGGACTAGTTCTCATCAGCATATTATAGAGGAGATTCTCATATCATTGGCCTTCAAATATTTTTAAGAATAATTTCTTAAGACAAAAAAATCTTATGAAGACTCATTATAGCAAACAGACCAGCTCCTGTTGTAAGGGCACAAATACCATTTGTAAAAGCTCTGCTCTCATTGCTTAATTTCCCAAAGGCCCCTTCAAATACTATCAAATTGGAGAATAGGGTGTCAACATATTAATTTTGGGAGGACACAAACATTCAGCCCACAACAATTATACACATTGTTTTGTACTGGATATTTTAATCTTGAAAACTTATTTAAAATTATTTTATAATGATAAACAGAACAGTATGTACATTTAATCTATATCTATAATTTAGATGCATACATACCCCAAATTCTAGGTCTTAACCCATAGTTTCTTAGGAATGTTAGTTCTTGTTTCTCTAGTATTATTGTTGCCTCAATTCATTTCAGTAAATTTCTTCAACATCCTGGCCTGTTAGTTCATTAAGCTCCTCTCCTTAATGATGCTGACATTATTTCTTTTTTGATACTTATCCTACTTTTATCTGATAGATCAATGGTTTTCAAAGTGTATGTACTTTAAGCATTATACAGGAAAAGCATTCTTCATAGAAATTCAAAATTTTGGGTCTCCTGAATCAGAACCCATTGAATAAGAAACTTTGGGTATGGAGTATAGAAATCCATGTCTTTTTTTTAGGTGATTCTGATAAAACAAGTTTGATAACAGCCGGGCGTGGTGGCGCACACTTGTAATCCCAGTACTTTGGGAGGTGGAGACTGGAGGATCCGGGTTCATGGCCAGCCTCAGTTCTCTCTCTCTCTCTCTCTCTCTCTATCCTTAGTGAGGCCCTCCGCAACTTCGTGAGACCCGGTTTCAAGATAAAGTATAAAAAATAGGGCCGGGGGCGTAGCGCAGAGGTAGAACGCCCCTGCGTTCAATCCCCGGTACCGCAAAAAAAAAGTTTCATAACAAATACTTGAGATCTTATCAATATTGACAATTCTAGATAATGTCAATTTCATGTAAACCTCTGTCCAATTACAACTTCTCATCTGTCCAGATTCCTTCCTCCATATCCTAATCTGTACTCCCAAATTCTTTGATCCTTCATTTCATGTCCCTTAACTGTACAGTGCTAATACTCATACCTTTCTCTTTTTCAGATTAAATTCCATAATCAGAATTATGCAAAAATTCCATTAATTAAATTCCATTAATCAGAATGATTAATGCATGTACCATCAACTCTGTAGGTTAGGATGGGACTTTCCCTGATTTTCTTGGAATAGGCCCAGTTCCTTGGTCTACTGAAGCTTGGGGTTATGGGGTCTAGCCAGAACCTGAGGTTGATATGGTGATAGAGTATGCATCAAGCCTGGGACCACTGAGGCTAGTTTGGAACATGGAATCATGTGTGCTGGCCTCGTGCTTGAAGGCACAAGGGATGGACTGGGGCCTGGGGCTGTGAGGAATTGTCTGGTTATGCAGGTCCTGTCCAAGAGGCTAGGTAAGCAATACATTCTAAGGCCATGAAGCTTGGACTAGAACCTGGGTTTATAGGGTGGTTCTTAAGCCTGTGTCTACCAGGGCCAGGTCAGTGATGAGTTCTACTGTGATGAAACTAGACCTTAGTTCTCCTAGGGAATATGGACAAAGGAGCTGGCCTGGATGGTAGAGTTGCAGGGACTTTCTTGACCCTGAGTAGGACTAGAATCTGTATTAAATGGTGCTAGCCTGGTACCTGAAACTGGGTACCTATCTCACACTGGGGCTGGTCTGAAGCCTGAGGATGTATGAGTCTATCTAGATCTAGGCAGGTACGGTACCTGGGATAGAACTGGAGCCTGGGCCCAGTTGGGGTTTGCCTGGCAGTGGGCACACCTTGCATCTGTATCCACAGGGGTTGGCTTGGATGCTGGGTCCATGGGTCTCAGTCTGATAACTGGGATTGCGGGGTTCAGTCTGGTGCTGGGATGGACCTAAAGCCTAGGACCATTGGGCTAGCCTCATGCAGGGGAAAACCTAGGCTCAGAGCAGTGGGGCCAGCCTGTTGCTTGGAGAAGTCTAGAAGGGGCACTTGGAGATGGCCCACTCCTAAGAGAGTCCTAGAACTTGAGTACTTGGGGGTTGATCCTGGTACTGGAGTGAGCCTGAGTCCCAGAGGCCCTGCTTTGGTTGGTCTCCCAGTGCAGTGGACTTTGAGATGCAGTCTACAGGTTTTGGCCTGGAGTTCAGGGCCATTAGGGCCTGCTGAATACTGGATTTTACTGAGGCATGCCTGATTTTGAAGTCTGAGGCAAAGTCCAGTGTTCATTTTCTACTCTTTCCCCCATGTGGAGGATCTCTCTGTCTGTCTTTGTCTCTGTCTGTTTCTCTCTCCTGTGCTGTCTGGATTCAGAGGGTGGGTGATAGGTAATATAAAACTGTTCTTTCTATCCTCTTCAGTGCATCTTTTCTTATTTCTGTGATAAACCCAGATGCCGTCATCTGATACCTGGTTTCCTTAGCTCTTATGAATGTATTTTCACATGTGAATAGTTGTTCTAATTGATGTTTCTGTGGAGGGACAACTGCTAATTTCCTATGTTATTGACATCTGTCCTCTTCAAATCAAGATCATTTAAGATGAATTCTTAACAATTTTCAAGTATACATCACATTAACTGTAGTCACTATGCTTTTAGCTTTGACCAAAATAACCTTGATACTTTCCTCAGCTTTACGATACCTTAGGCAAGTGTCTTCCAGCCTTGAGGCCCCTAACCTACCCTCATCCCATCCCTTACAAAATGCCGATGGCCTAACCACAGAGGTCTTTCCCCTCCCTTTTCTCAGAGAATTTACTTAATTTAGAACTATTGCCCTTTTGAGATGGAAATGTTTCAAAAAAGCTCTTTCCAGTTTTACAACCAAGGACTGTCTTTCATAAGGACCTCAGAGCCATCTCTCTGAAATGTAATAATCAAGGAAGATAGACTTCTTATTTCCTAGTCTCTGGTGAATAGCCTACCTTCATCAGGCAGGCACTTTGTTCCAAGTTGTAAACTACCTTTTCCTTTGGGTAATGCCAGTTAGCAGATGGAGAGGGCCTGTGATCCTCCACTGTGCCGGATTAAGAAAGATTGCTCCAGTATTAATTTCTAATAAAATGTAAAAGGCAGTCATTCAGGCACACAGGGGTGGTAGCTCTGTCTGTTACATTCCAAGAGCTCCCCCTCCCTTCTTTTTCTCTCCCTTTGTTCTAATGATTAACCAATAGTAAGAATTTAAAGACAGTTAAAGCCTCTAGCCTTAAAAGCACATAGAGACTTGGGAGCCTTAGGATCACCATGGAGGCAGTTAAGGCCTTTAGCCCTAAGATCACAGTGACTCTGCCTGGCACATTTTAAAACCATAAAGATAGCAAAGGCCTTATGCCTTGCTCTTATAGATTACACACAGCTGCACTGGCTACAGTTAATGCCTCTGTTTACCTCCTATTCTTTGTGACCCAACCTTAGTAAACTCCATGGGCTAAACCATTATAGCCCAATACAATAGAGGTTAAAAAAAAACAGGTAAACTAGAAGGCACCACATGCCTAAAAAATAAGTTACTAGTCCATTGCCTTGGTAGTGCTGATAAGAACATAGTAATGTGAGGACTATATTTAAGGGGCTGGGGTCAGAGGGAGGGGCAGAGTTCCACTTTTGGGCTCTCCAGCATGTCTTCCAGGTACGCTGCTTTTTTCCTCTTCTCTTTTTTATTTCCTACTGACTTTGTAATAAAATTTTGTTAAGCTGCAATGAAGTTGCCTGTTAGTTTTAATTCCCCTTTTCAGAAAATCTTATCTGAATTGAGGGAAAGAGCCCACAGCACCACTTCCACCATAAACACTCACCACCACTTTTAATGAGTTCCCTGTCCTTTGGATCTAAGTTGAGTGCAGACTGAGTTCTGGTCTCTCCCACCTATTGTAGTAGCTCTGAATAAAGTCTTCCTTGTTTAACTTGGTATGGTGTAATTTTTGCTTTGCAAATTTTCATTGTATGTTTTTTTCTATGGTGTATTCTAGGAACCTTAAATATTGCCTGTCTATTTAGGTACTTAATATGTAGTTACTGATTGAGTGAATAAATGGATGAATGAGTTTTTTTAAGAGGTTGGAACACTAAATTGCTGATACAAGACTTCAGAGCATTCTTTCCCTCAGTCATGAAATCCTAAAATGTTCAATATAGTAATTATATACAATTTAGTCAGCCTCAACTCAAAAACCACCAGCTAATCCAGTATAAACATATAACATGAACAATAAATCATTGTTTATTGAAGCCACTGAGATTTGGGGGGTTATTTATTGTTATGCCATAACCTAGCATATCCTAACTGTAATGTGCTTCTAAAATTGTCCTGTACCAGAAGGAAATCATGGGAGAGTGAAATCACAAATTGGAAATAACTTTTCTTAAAATATTGGTGAGTGTATTTAAATAAAGCTTTCCAATGAGTAGAAGAGAAAAGAAATCCCTTTCATACCACCAACTGAAAGTGCAATATTCTGGCTTCTAAAATTTTAATGTGGTCTATGATTAATAACAAATAATGGGCTAAGTAAATATTATTTTTCTGAATGGATTATACCAAAAACTTGTAACAAGAATGATAATTTTCTTGGTTTAGCTTTTGTGTTTAACCCTCTCATCTCTCAAATTTTAAGGAAATAGGCAAAAGGCTGCTGTCTCTTATAAAAAAGAAGTATTTCTACATTCTTCTCAGATTTTAGAATTTTTATAAAAGATTTTATTATAATTAATTTGAAACTATTTAAAGAAGGCATTTAAAATAGCTCTTTTCAAAAAGTTTCTCCTCTCTCTGCTCATTTCATCTGAAGGTTTTTAATAGTCTCTTCCTGCAAGCTTATGGCCAGTTACTATTGGGGATTTATGGGTCCTTCAGAGGAAATGGATAAAAACCAGGATAAGATAATTTTTATCTCAGTTTCTAAAGTCCTGTTTCTTTACCAGTGCCTCTCTTCTGTTCTTCCAAATGTTTCCGTATAC
Organism: Glis glis; assembly: GCA_004027185.1. Classification (NCBI taxonomy): domain Eukaryota; kingdom Metazoa; phylum Chordata; class Mammalia; order Rodentia; family Gliridae; genus Glis; species Glis glis. The sequence goes on along the minus strand of PVJS01015605.1, from coordinate 31,469 downwards.
CCTTCACCCTATCTCCCTTTTCTGTGTCCTTTCTTATAAGATAGAATCTAATACTAAAGTTGAAATACAGTATTAATCAGAAGGTGATATGCAAAACCAGTTGAGCTTTAGAAAAGCCATCAAGAAATTGGGCTAGGGAAGGAATTCTGTGATAGCCAGTTTAAAAAGAGGAAAATGATGTGTACCTAGAAAAAATAAATGGGTTAAAGGAGAGGAGGGGGCAGGGAAACATGTTCAAGGAAAATGAGAGAGAACAGATATTACAATTGGATGTAGGGAAAGGAAGGATTATGAAGGCCAAGAAGGGGAACTCTTATCTAAGCAGGCATTTGAAACTTGGGGTAAAGGAAAAAAGGATTCTCTGAGAAGGGCATGAAAGATGCCAGAAACTAACTTTGTGTACCATGTAGTTCTCTATATGACTGAGTTGATTTAAAATATTTATTTCCCTCACTTATTAGGATTTGAAGTGGTAGGTACCTTTAATCATCTGGGGAAAATACAAAAAAAGATTAAAGTGTCAAACAAGGGAGTTGGATGAAATAATAGGAGGTGTGATTAGAGAAGACACCCACAGGGTAGGAAGTAGTCATTGCCAGGTCCTCTCTGGCACCAAATGCACACTTCAGTGTTGATAGCTCCCAGGAGGTTGTAAGGACTACGAGAATAACAACTGGGAGTGTTCCTTATATACTCTTTCTCTAACCAGTTACTTTGACCAGAATGAGTGACTGAATAAAATAAAATAATTGACCTGCTAGATTTGCTGCTGTAGTCAGTTGTAGTAACTGTGGTAACTTTAAGCAAATTAGGGACCCAAAGAGGAGAAAAGGTACTGGGAAAGCAAAGCAACCTGTGTCTATCACAAGTAACTATTTTTCTTAAAAGACCTTCAAATTGTATTATCAGTGGACCATCACATTGCTTATATTTTGAAGCAATCCAGAATATGAGGCATATTGAAATAGAGTGCTCTGTTTAAGACTGGAGTGGGTATTGGAGACCTGTCTGCAGAGCTGGTCATCCTTTCTCTTCCACAGCAGCATGTTTGGGTGATTCTTGTAGGACTTACAGGAGGAGAATTTCAGTCACCAGACCAGATGATCTCTTAGGAGACTCCTAAGTAAAACATTCTATTATTACTATCTTTTCTTGAGTAGGTTATGTCCTCCCAGTGGAAAAGTACTCAGTCTTTGCCCTTTGACTTTCATTTGCCTTTGCGCATTGGTTTGCATATACACTCATAAAAGTACTAATTTTGATGGGGATCCACATGGTTTTTCACACTATCAACCACCAAATATTTTTTTTTTCCAGTTGAATCTGACCCTTTTTGGACCCTAGAATGCTCATAAAGCTATAAGAAGGAGTCAACACCTCTGCCCAATCCACCTCAACAGGCACACATTGCTCCTCGCTGTGGAGGTAAATGCTGTTTACCCAGCTGCTCTAGAGATGTTTGTGTTGTTGTTGTTAATGGTAAAGACATTAAAATCTCTGCCTAGGTGCTCCACTCCATTTTAGCACAATGTGGAGTGAAGACTGGGGAGAATTTCAGTTAGATCTGACCCTTGAGATGGTAATAAAATCAGCTGCCTAAGCACTAAACATCCCCGTGAAGCTCTCCTTGAAAATCTCCAGCAAACCTGTGCAGTGATTTCCTTATCTAATCCCACAACTCAGCTTTAATGGTGTAGTTGCTACTGATAATGCCTATTTTATAATGATGCTGGTGATCTTGAGGTTTTTTCCCCAAACCTTTTGGGATATTTTAATGTTTAATCATCATGAACAACTTGTTCTTCAATATTCTAGCAAGTGAGGCTCTGCTTTAGTTCTGTATCAGCTACAGGCTATAAACATTTCACACTGCAATGCATTGTGGAAAAGAAAAGAGGAGTGCATTCAGATAACTCTCAGCTTAACATTAACTTTTTCTTTGCCAGAGTTCCATATACAAGCACTCACATCTATGTATTGTTATGCATTCCAATACAATATAAACAAATCACATTGGCATTCTATTGAGTGTAAAGATGAGATAGTTCAACAACTGTGAAATAAATTGAATTTAGTTTCTTTGTGTCATCAGTACTAGTCCCTAAGATATGCTCTCAGAAAACAGAAGGATGGAGTATCTGTATGATACCATGTGCCATGAGTGCTAGATGTGTATGGTACTAGGTATAAAACTATGGGAAGACAAACAAATATTTTCTTTGAATAGCTCATACTCTAGTGGAAGACAAAAACATGGCATTGTATCTTCAGACATGTTCTCTTAGTCTTGTATATTGCTGTGACTGAGTGAGTTGAGCTCTGGAAATAGAGTCTTATCATTGAGAGAAGCCTGAAGAAATGCCTTTCTATGTATGTTATTAACTAGAAAGATGTTGAGAGCTTGGTGCCCACAGTGACAATTCCCTACAGAATGTTAGTTTTAGAATTCTTTGGGATGCATAACTTTGTTACTCTTTTGCAATTGAAATATTCAACAGATATTTCTCTTTTCTCTTTGGTGATCTGGAAATTCAGAATCAAATTCAACTTAATTATGTAGCATGAATTTAACTATTTATTCATAATTTTTACTTTTATTCTACTTTAGAGTTTTCAATGATTCTGAATTTTTATGTTTTTTTATCATGCATTGACTGTATAACTTATAAGCCACTTTAAGTATTTGGGGAGTAAGATTTATCTGTAAAGAAATTCACAAGTATTAGATTATATCTTTACCATTTAGCAGCTATTTGAACACTTATGTCAGGAATGTTCTGGTTTGTGTGAATCTTTTTTATTTGAAAATATAAATGAAATCACATTTTAGGTGAACTTGAGGTTGCGGAGTCAATGCCTAAGGCAAGAGGGTTACCCTTGAATATCCCTCAGGGACACAGATTGTTAAAAACAGAAATAGCAATTCTCAATAAATAGAACACAGTTAAATTTCATTCAGAATTAAGCAGGTAGCTGTTTCTTTGTTCAAATTAAGCAGAAGTTGATTGGTGTTAGTTACCATGTTGTGACTATATATATATATATATATATATATATATATATTTATTTAAACATGTTTAAATATATATATATATATATATTTAAATATTCACATAGTATTTAATAGATAAAGAGCCCAGAGGTTAAGGAACAGTTATATCTCCATTTCATTTTCATCCTGGACCAATCACAATTCAAACTGATCTTCTTCCCTTAATCCCCTTTCTCCTTTGTTCTCTGTGTTAGTGGTTCACTGTTCTATAATAAACTGCTTAGTAGCACTAGCCCAGATTCAAGGGTAGGGAAATTAGACTTTAGCTTTCATTTGGAATTGAGTCAGAGATTTATTTTCATCCTTAATCTATCAGATTCCTCTTTTCCTGTCTTCTACCTTCTTTCCCTCCCTTTCTCTATCCCCAAACTCAGTGATTTAGCACATCGTTTATGTTGTTTATTACTTTCCTGGTCAGAAATTTCAGAAAGTTTTGATGGGCCAGCTGACATATATTATTTCCAGAAATCTCCCCAGGCATACCCAAGAGTCATGAGACAAACTTTATTTTCTATGCCATGTCAGGCAACTATGCTGCCAAACTCTTTGCCACCACATAATTATGACAATTTTTTCCTTTGAGTTGCCAATAATATTCTTCTCATGGTACTTCCAGCCTTCACTAGCAGACTCCTTGAAATCCTTCCAAATTTTGCTTGCTACCTAGTCTCAAAGTTAAGGCTTTATCTTTATTATTAGGTTGTCATGGTAAACACCCACTTCTAAGAACTAGATTCTGTTCCATTTACTTATGACCATGTAACAAATTACCCCAAATGCTTAGTAGAGTAAAACAATTTTATGTTGCTCAAAGTTTGTTTTGTAGATCAGAAATTCTAGAAGGTGTTGACTGTGGAGTTCACTCCATATATGGAGTCAGTGCCAAGTTGACTTCTTGATTTACAACCTGTGTGTCAGGTGGAAAGACTGGCAGGTGATGCTGGCTGCTGCTGCTGAGCTGTTCTGGCTGTGGACCAGAGCGTCCACACGTAGTCTCTCAATGTGGTTTTGATTCAATGTGGAGTGTGGGAACATCCTAAAACCAAGTGTGTTTGTTTCCTGCTCAGTAATGCTAGTACAGATTCAAGGGTAGGGAACCTAGACTTCAGCTTTCAACAAATTTCCAACAACAAAGTCACTTAAAATAATGGAAATTTATTTTCTCACTGTTTGGGATGCTGGAAGCCTGAAATCAAGGGGTTGGCAGAGCCATGTTCCTTATGAAGATTCTAGGGGAGAATCCTTTGTCTCCTCCTATCTGTGGTGGCAATCTTTGGCATTCCTGGGTTGTGGCAGAAACTCCAGTTTCTGCCTCTGTTTTCACATGTTATTCTTCCCTCTGTATGAGTCTATGTCTCTCCAAATTTCTCTTTCCATATAAGGATATCAGTTGTTGAATTTAGGGTCCTCTCTAATCCAGAATAAATGCATCCTAACTTGCTTATAATGAATTATAATTGCAAAGACCCTATTTCTAAATAATATCACTTTCATAGGTCGGGGTGGGTGGGACATCAACATACTTTATAAAACGAAACATTCCAAAGGCCCTGGACTGAGGCACTAAAAAATATAATCAAGTACCTTCAGAAGGCCTGGAATGTCATTTCTGCTATATTTTAGTAATCAAGAAATCCACTAATTCTAGTTCAAACTCAAGAGTGGGAAATTAGACTTATATCTCAGTGGGTGTCAAGGATTTGTAACTGTTTTTAACTTATCATGCTCCCTCATTTCCTTTTTCCTGTTCTCCTTCTCTATCCCTCTCTCTTTTCCTCTCAAGTATAGTTTGTTTAAGTTACATGTATTTGAGCCGGGTGTGGTGGCGCACACTTGTAATCCCAGTACTTGGGAGGCTGAGACCGGAGGATCCGGGTTCACAGCCAGCCTCAGCTACTTAGTGAGGCCCTCTGCAACTTAGTGAGACCCTGTTTCAAAATAAAGAATAAAAAATAGGGCTGGGGGCGTAGCACAGAGGTAGAATGCCCCTGGGTTCAATCCCAGTACCCAAAAATAAATAAATAAATAAATAAATAAATAAATAAATAAAAATAAAGTGGCTTCAATGATGTTTAATCTAAAGTTTTCTTGACAGTTTGTGGAGTAGATTTGTGTATTTGTGTGTGTGTGTGTGTGTGTGTGTGTGTGTGTGTATGTGTAGAGACAGGAGGGGAGTGGAATGGGGTCATAAAAGCTTGTGTGGTGAGAGAGTTAAAATGAATAGCCTGTGATGGATGCTCTAATGGACCCCCATGATTGATGAAATGCCTTCTCATCAAACACCAAGCACAAGCACTCCTTCTATTCCTAGCAGTTTATCTGCTTCTTCCTCAGAATAGACTAGAAATCAAGTAGAAATTGAATAGTTTTTAGCCATCCCATTTAAGAGATCACGGAACAGATTTAGAGAGAAAGAAAGGAACTTGTTCTGTCTCTGAAAGAAAGGCCGTTGGGAAGGAATCAGGATACTGCATCCATTTGTCTTGTGATACCTCTGATATGTGCTTCTGTCTTGAGGCTCTAAAATATTGAGTGTGTAGCTCTTTCATTTCTGGTACTTGGCTACCATGTTAGGATTACTTTCTAAAACAGAAGCCTCCCAAAACACTCAGATATGGGTATTTTGAATAAGAAGTAAGTTGTCTTTGTGTATGTTATTCCTTTTCAGTATAACTATGAATGTCAAATTGCTTTTCAACAGTAGCTATTGTATTTCCCTAGTAGGACGCTCTTTACCTGGCCCCTTTCTACTTGTCCCTCCTCAGGGAGAGGTATACTGCCCTGATCACTGACTTCACACTTAGCCACCTGACTTGCTTTGACCAAATCAATTGAATGCAAGGGAACTGTGTCCCTTCTGATCAAAACCTGCGGAGCCCGCCTGTGGTTCTGTTATCACTCTGCCAGAGACTGTTGTGCCTCCCACAGGTCCTCGTCTTTGATTTGCATCCTAGCATGATGGAACAGAGTCCATGCCACTTCACAATGACAATATAATGGAAGCTAGTGTTTTTAGCCATCAAGATTTTTATATCTTTTGTGGCTACAGCCTAAGTTGAAATGATCAATACATTGTCAGTAAGAGTAAAGACTTTTCAGGGAAATGGTATCTGTGCTTTTGCAAAGGAGCTCAGTCTTTCCATTTTAGTGGTGCATGGGGAAATTTTCCAGGGATACATAGCACTTGATATTATATTCATCTGAGTCTTTGTGTGAGGTAGCATCATTTAAAGATTAAATTATTGGATCTTCAGTTGATGTGATTTCCACTTTATATTTGTGTGACTTTGGGAAAATTACTAAACTACTTAAGCTATCAACTCATCTAGAAAATAAATACAGTAGTACATTGCCTCATGAGATTATTGAGAGAATTCAATGAGCAAAAGCAGTGGATCTCAAGGGGGAATTTTGCCTTTCGGGTACATGTGATAATATCAGGAGGCATTCTTCTGGACTCAAATGTCAAGAGTGCTGCAACTGAAACACTCTCAGCTAAAGCAAAGTGCTTACTTAACACAATTCTTGGCATAGAGTAAAAGAAAAGGTTTGTCACATATAGTAATAGTAAGTAGGCTTAAATACTAGCTTTTAAACACTTTGAGATTATTAATCTATAAATCAATCCCAATTTTGCAAGTTCACTATTAAGATCAGTGACTATAAATTCATTACTATAGAAAAATCATTGTTCTTTGAGATGGTTTGACAGTGGTGTTCTATAAATCTCACAGTGGTTATGTCAGTAGTAAAATTGAAAAGGCTGGAGATTCTCTGAAGTTTCATAGAATTTTTTTATGATATGCTTCAATTTATGGTAATTATTGTCAGCATACAATATACTTTAGACAGGGCTTATAAAATCATATGCATTTAAAATGTTATATAAATATGTAATGCATAAAAGTGGCCTGACTGAATAATAAATATATTTATCCAAAGAGTAAATAAAACAGCTCATAAGAAGCCATTCCAATTATTCAGGTAAACATTACCTTCTATGCTTGACTTTCTTTCATTATTTTGAGTCATGGGAATAAAACCAGAAATAATGTCTTGCAATAAAATTGGGAAATGACATCATCTAAAGCATCCCAAAATTCTTATATAGAAGTGTCACTGTCTACTCTTTTTGTCAGTGTTCAAGGGCACTCTAGAATTGCTTCATGGCTCTCCTCTTCCTAACAAGAAACTTTACTGTAGCTGATAATAAAGGCCAGGAATGAACTGTATGGAAAGCTGTTAGTCTTAGTGGAGACTGGAAAATACTTGGCTTCTACTTAGTGCTGGGAACCATCTGGTAATCTCAAAACATACATTTTCTAGGCATCAGTATACTCATGTCAAAGATAAGTGTATAGAGTTAGATCTCTGTGTTTTTTTTCTGGCTTATAAATTATATGTATGTATGTCTCCATTTCCCCCATTTTATGTATATATCTTTTAAGTTCCACAGGGGCACAGATCTACTAAAGAGATTCTCAAAATTATTACTGATTCATTAATTTTCCCTTTGTTTGAGTATTGTTTTGCTTTTAGACTATTGGGGTTTTTTATTTTAATTTTTTTTTCTTTGATTGGTGCATTGTAATCATACATCTGGATGTTCAGGGTGATAGAGGCATACATGCACACAGTACTTTTGAACCCTTCCTCAGTTCCCACCCCACTCCCTCTCCCTCCCCACCTTTCTGTGCTCAGCACAGTGATTAGTTTTGTTAAGTTTATGTGTGTGCATCATGACCATTGAGGTATTTCCCTCTTCAAGTCTTCCTCCCTGCTCCCATCTCCCTCAGTTAAGTCCCCTCCTTCACTCCACTAAGGTCTCTCTTCCTTTGTCTGGAGTCCCTCTGACAAATTCCTCCCTAGTTTCCACATATGAGAAAGAACATCGTACCCTTCACTTTTTGTGACTGACTATAATCTCATGTAGCATAATATTCTCCAGTTCCATCCATTTTCCCGCAATGATATAATTTTGTTCTTTATGGCTAAGTAGAATTCCATTTTGTATATATCCCATAATTTTGAAATCCTTTCATCTTGGCTGGTTTTGTAGGTTGGCAAATATGAATTGTGCAGCTATAAACATAGATATACATGCATTACTATAGTAGTCTGGTTTCATTTCTCTTGAGTAGATACTCAGCAGTGGTATAGCTGGGTCACATGGTAGGTTTATTCCCATTCTTCTGAGGATCCTCCACACTGTTTTCCAAAGTGGTTTCACCAATTTGCAATCCCACAAACAGTGTATCAGAGTTCCTACTTCTCTACATCCTTGCCAGGCTTTAGTATTGTTTGTATTTTTTAATGATTGTCATTCTAATTGGAGTTAGGTGAAATCTCAGGGTAGTTTTGATTTGCATCTCTCTGATTGCTAATGATGTTGAACATTTTTTCATATATTTATTGTCTATTTGTATTTCTTCTTCTGTGAAGTGTCTATTTAGTTCACTTGCCCATTTTTTGATTGGGTTATTTGTTTTTTTGGCGGTGAGTTTCTTGAGTTCTTTATATATTAGAGATATTAATCCTCTATCAGAGGAGTAGCTAGCAAAGATCTCCCATCCTGTTGTCTCTCTCTTATGTTTCTTGATAGTTTCCTTCGCTGCACAGAAGCTTTTCAGTTTAATGCAATCTCATGTATTAATCCTCGTTTTAATTTCTTGCACTTTTGGGGTCCTGTTGAGGAAGTTTTTACCCATGCCTATATGTTGGAGTGTTGGTCTTATGCCTTCTTCAAGTAATTGCAAGGTCTCTGGTCCAATTTCCAGGTCTTGATCCATCTTGAATTGACTCTTGTGCAGGATGAGAAAGTGGGATTTATTTCCATTTTTCTGCATATGGATAACAACTCTCTCACCTAAGTACTAGTGTTATCACCATCTTACAGATGAGAAGGCTTAGAGAGTTTAATAACTTTCCCAGGATCCCATAGCTAAGAGCAAGTAAATCCAGGATTCAAGCTCAGGCAGTTAGTATGACTATAGTGTTCATATCCTAACCATTATATATTGCTATGCTGGGCCCAAAGAAATCAGAATCAAACACTACTAAAAATTTTTCCATCTCAGGTTTTTGAAAGACATGCTAAGAAGTTTGTTTTTCAAACTTTTGTATATTTTTTAAGGTTCGTATTTGAGGAAGTTATAGAAAGTTACTTAAATAACAGGTAGTTGTAGAGACTGGATTTATGAAAGTGATTTCTACTGTTCCATACAGGGATCTCCATTTCCATGACTGGCATTAAATCCTTTTTGCTGTAAGTTAAATATGCTGCACTTATCTGCAATCATGGCACTTGCCCTAGATCTGGAATTCAAGCTCTGGTCTGACTTTCATTATTATGAGTTACAGCAGTTCTGCAGTTAAACAGAACAACCCCTATTGGACTAATATAAAAGATGAGTCAAGTTGTCATAGGCTGACTTGGAACTAGATCAGACTGTCAACTGGACACAGCTCTATTTAAATAGTATCAGAACTATTTCCATGTATGCTGTACTTACCTAGTGCCTAAAATTGCATGAGAAAGGATGAATTATGTAATTTTTAAAATAATAAACATTAAAGAAGAAATGAAGCAACAATTTGTGCTGAAATCTCAGAGCAAAATGGAATCTATTCACTCTGCAGAAATTTGGTAGCTTGCACTTTATCATTTGCATTTGCTTTTTGTTATTGAATTTACAGCCAAGTTCTAGAATTTTTTTTTGTCTCAGGATATTTGTACATTTTTATATGATTAATATAAAATATTTTTCTTTGGTTTCTGGTATTTAACAAAGTCACTGAGATATGGTTTATATGTTTGCCAATTTTATCATTCAAAAGTGGGAAAATTTCTGTGGAATATTAGTAAATTCTGATTCAGTTCCATCCTTATGAAAGAAGGAGAATTTATCAAAGTAGCAAATCAATTTGTAAACTTGGAGAAAGTTCTTTTGGCCTTGTTCCATTCCTCTTGACTCTTTGCTCATTTTTGCTATTTCCTTCCTCTTCTGTCATCCCTGAGATCAGAATGTTCTTGAAATTTAGGTACCTGTAGGAGATAAGAAAGGGAGGGGGAGCAGGGAAGGGTTACTTCTTAGGACTTTTCCCAAAAATTTAATTTAGGAAGATTCCATGAACGTAGTTAGAAGGGAGAGCACTGAAATGTAAAAAAGGATATCTTATTTTCACAAATTCTGTTTATGATTTAAAGCCAATCATAAGCAAAAATTTTAAGTAGTGAAAACATGTGCTTAAGACTCCCAGCCCTTTTCCTTGGTGCTTCACATCCACTTCAATTTCCCACCCCCATACACCCTGACAGGTTCAAAGAATCCACTGGAGTCTCAATTTTTCTTAATACTGGATTCACTTTTAGGAAATGATGTCACTCCATGTAGTTATTCTTTTCAACAACAAGCAAACAAACAGATTCTGTATCCAAGTATTGAAATGTGAATTCCAGAAGAAAGTGGAATAAAACCTAGTCCTAAGAATCTATTACAGGAGGGGGATAGTTGATTGGCAGGAGAAATGTACTGCTTTAATTGCAAATGTAAGTTCTGTGATATGGAAAGAGAGAGAGAGAGAGAGAGAGAGAGACAGAATATAGATATTCAAAGCATTAAATTTTTTGAAGTCAGTGTTTAACAATTTGGTAAATCCCTCTGAGTTTACGAAAAATCTGCTATGACTAAACAGAGTAAACTGAAACCATCTTAAACTTTATGGTACAAGTCCTAGTAGTGATACAGCTTTAGAAAGAAATAACAGGAAAGTGTTGATCAAATAGTGGATTGACCAGGTTCACAAATAGAGCCCCACAGGAAATATGGACACGTAAGGTTAATTATCCTGCCCTGAAGGCATTAAATTACCTAGGCAACCCTCTCCTTTTAAAATTTCTATTCTTATGATTATGCTTTAGCATCCAATGCAGATCTGTTCGAAAGATGTAGGATATTCTGGTCATGTGATCCTGAATGATTTTTACAGTTTTTGTTGTCCATTAATAAATTAGACTGCCCTCTTCTCTCCAGGATCTGATAAATAAGGTTTCTGAGCCTATATAACTGAAGGGCAGACCTTGTACTGGGATGAATTCAATAAAAGAAATGTCCTCTCAGTCTTTTGGAAACCTGCCTGCCTGCTTCTCTGGGGACACTGTCGCTTCACCATGTTCCTTTGTTTTGAAATTCCATATTTATAATTAGAAGACAGAACTCAACACATAAAAATGTGTTTTGTGGTTGGGCACTTGTCACCTTCCAGCTAAATGTGCAGAGATGGGTTTTTTCCTTCCTTTCTCCTCTCATTTTTCTTCTACATTTTAAAAGATCTTGTCTCTAGAGTTAACTGAGGTTAAGAAATGTTTATGCCAAATACACTGAAAATTGAGTGAAGAATCTGTAGGGCTCAGTGGATGATGGGGAGAGTGAGAGGAGAAAGAGAAGTTTTGTCATCCTATTTTATAAGCTAGCTCTTTGCCATGTAGTTAAATGATATGTAATGTGTATTGTTGCTGTTCATGCTCATGTCAAAGAGGGCAAAGACAACTTAAGTACTTGGCTAATTTGTAAGTATGTTTGATGCAAAGAACAAATAAACATAACTTCATGAATATATGATGTTGCTGATGGTGGCTGAAATGATTTCTGGTCATCATTACAGCTTTTCTCCAAGGTCAATGCTGCCTGTTTGCTAATGAAATTGTCGAATGGTTTTATTATGCTGCTGGAATAACTTGGTTTCTGAATCACTTAGTTTGGATTCTGTGCTTTGAGTCACTTCATTTTCCAGCTTCTCACAGAATTCCAGGACTTAGAAGGAGTGACTAAGGAACCACTCTATCTTATGCTTCTTCTCTGGATAGGAACTTCCCTCACATTTCAAACTGTGGTGGCTTGATTTCCAAATGAAAAAGGAGCCTTCATTGGAATATATTGGGGAGATTTCTCAGGACACTGGTCAGAATTTTATGAAAACATATAATGAGGATGAAGAGCTCATAGAAAGAATACTAGTAGATACTAATGGCACGGTTATAGTAATCTAAATAGCATGGTGCTTTTCTCTCTCTTCTTAAATCAATAGTTTTCTTCACTCTAAATGCAAACCAATATACCATAGAGAAAATTTACAAATATATTCATACATTATTTTTTCTAGGTATAGAAATCTTATTCCTGTAGTTTATTATATACACACTTGGAATTGGTACTTAAAGGAAGAACAAAGGAATACTTCCAAGGTAAATATTCCTAATTTTATGATGATAAAGATTACTATTAACAACTCTAACTTTTTGTAGCATTTTATGGTTTATACACATTTTCACATATTACTAGCAGGGAAGGTAACATATTTCATTCAGATTCAAATGAAAAAAATGAAGATTAATTAGGTGGCTAAAAGACCAGACAAAATTAAACTGTTTGTGAACAGTGGTGGCCAATGTAGATCTTTGGTTATATAGAATAACACAGAGAACACAGGTTCAAAGAAATAGTCACATTTAAATTGTAATATTCTCATGATAATGCAATCCATTGCATTAATGTAAGAACACTAAAGAAAATAAGCTAAAGTGAGAAAAGCATAGTCATTATCCTACTGAAATGTTAAAATGAATTAGCTCTTCACAGTTGCCAGTAGAACATGGTGACAGAGGAATAAAAACAGAAAAGCCTATCCAAAGTCCACACTACATTCATTAATTCATTTATTCACTTAATAAATATGTAAGCTCTACTTGCCAGTTATTATAATAGGTCTCAAGTTAGCATCGTAAACAACATAGACTGAATTCCAGCCCTCATGGAGATTTTAGTCTAGTAGGTGTGATAGACATTAATTATGTGTAGTTATAAACTGTCATAGAAACTAGGAAAGGAAATCACTGGGATTCTGTGAAAGTAGAGAACAGAAGCACCTGATCTAGTCAGAGCTATGGGGATGGATTCCCCAAGTTCTCTGTGGAAGAATAGCATATGATATGTGAAGCATGAAATGGAATTTGTAAGGTTAGGGGAGTTAGGAGGGGTTCATGGATTCCTGGCAGAAGGAAAAGCATCTGAATATTCCCTGAGTTGAAGGAAACATGCTAATTTGAAGAACTGAAAGAAGAGCAATGCATGGAGCACACAGATGAGCTAACAGAATATTGTTGTTGTTGTTATTATTATCATCATTATTATTATTATTAGTGCTGAAGGAGAACAACAGAAAACTGCTGAATGAGTTAAATCAGAGGAATACATTGATGAAGAATGCATTCTTCAAAAGAGCCTTCTAAATGTCTAGTTCCAATGAGACAGAGTATCTTATATCACACTAACCCTCCTGCATATAACAATAATAATCAGAATAGCTCTTATATTTCTTAAAGAATCTGAATTAGTAATTAAAACCTTCTCCTCAAGGAAAAGCAAGGCCCAGATGCCTTCAATGTTGAATTCCATTAAAAACTTAACAAAGAAAATTACTAATCTAACAAAAACCCTCTCATAAAAAAGAGGAAGAAGAAACAAAACCCAACCCAACTTGTTTTGTAAAGTCAGCATAATCCTGACACCAGTACCAGGTAGCATCATTACAAGAAAAGTACAGACCAATATTCCTCATAAAAATAGGCATAAAAATGATTAACAAAATATAAGCAAATCCAATGCAGCAATATATAAAAATTGTATGCATTATTCCAAGTGTGAAGTCTAGCTCAGGAATGCAAGGCTGTTTTAATATTTTTGACACAATCAATCTAATAAATCATACTAACAGGTAAAAAGAGAAATAATTCATATTAGTATCTCAATGCAGAAAAGGCATTAAGCAAATTTAACACCCATTCACAATAAACTCAAAATATTGGTAAAAAAGGGAAGTTTCTCAACCTGATGATTATCTAAAAAAACCTACAACTTGAATATATGTATTTTCCAACTTAATAATATAATTACAATAAAGAGCCAGAAATTTGATATGATTCCTAGGTCTCCTATTCATTAATGTGGCACTTTCTTAATCTCTCATCAAACCTCCCCAAAACTCTTCTGTTTACATATAAAGTGGGAACACTAATAATATTTACCTGAAATAGTTTTTGAAAGGCTAAAGTCATTTAAGTATGTGAAGGTGCTTTAATTATAAAGTGCTATTGAGCTTGATTTGATGAAAATGATGATTATTAACCTAGAGAATTAAAATTCTTTAGCTTTCTCTGACCAGTACCCTGAAAGCCCAAGAAAAGGACTTTCCCTTAACTATGTATTACCTCAAATAAGTTTTTATTATTTAGTGCCTGGAAAGCAGCTTGAATATCGTAAAGTCCTTTGTTTATCCAGTGCCTCTTCTTGAGTTGTAGGTCTTCTTAATGGCCTCTCCATCATAGTTGAGTGGACAGTTCCTGAGCATGAAGGTCAATCATATAAGAGGGCCACTTCCTCCAGATGCTCATGGAGGATCTAGAGAAAGGAAATTGACAAATAATGGATTAAATTATTACTTGCCAGTTTATCCGGTGGATTTTAATTTTTTAGGCTCCTGCTGAATCCCCACCATCAAGGACAATATATAGTCACAGTCCGGCTCTTTCTTTTGTAAAGTAAGTCGTCATGTTCTTATATTGAACCTAACAGTGAGAGTGTGTCACCTCTTTACGAGGTCTGCAAAATACAGAAAGAGATCTTAATGCTTTCTAATAGTCTTCACTCCTTGGACCAAACTAATCGCAGATCTCAAAAGTATCCTTTTTGCTTGATAAAACTTTATAGCAGAGGAAACTGGAAAGTACATGTATTTATGCTGCAATTAGCAAGGTCATTATTTTTTCAAACTATTTCTATTATTGATAACATATGAATCTTAATGAGATTTCTTCCCTTAGGGCTCAGGTACTTTTAATTCAGATATCAAAAATGTAAGAAATTACAGTTCTATAACTAATTGTTTTTTCACATGGCTCAAAGAAATTCACAAATCTTATGCTAATCCATCTATTGTCACAAGCCTTGAATTACAATTCAGGTATATTTCTCTGTTTCTATTATAATTTTGTTTCAGTCAGCAAAGGAAGATCTAGATCTGGGGCTATAACAGTGAAGCAGATTTTCCAGTTGGGACCAAAAATTGTGAGAAAAGTCAGTAATTGGGTAAACTGTTGACCTTTGAAAAAATAATAGGCTTGAGGACTTTAAGGACTTAAGAAATAATTTCTTTCAAATCTCTGATTTTAGAGATAAGTACACAGTATTCATCTAGAAACAAGGCTCCAGGGGTCAGTAGCTTGATTTTGGACCCTAGAACAATTTACGTTAAGTTAGGGGTGGTTAAGGTTGGGGTTATTTTAGAATTTAGGGGTGAGATTCAGAGATATTATTATTATTTTTTTTTTTTTTTGCGGTACCAGGGATTGAACCCAGGGGCGTTCTATCTCCCAACTACACCCCCGGCCCTATTTTTTTTATATTTTATTTTGAAACTGGGTCTCACGAAGTTGTGGAGGGCCTCGCTAATTAGCTGAGGCTGGCCCGCGAACCCGGATCCTCCGGTCTCCGCCTCCCACGTACTGGGATTACAAGCGTGCGCCACCATGCCCGGCTTCAGAGATATTATTAAATGAGGCAAGAGTGGTTAGTCCCAGGTCAACGGACATAAACCATAGTCTGGAAACTGTAGGCCAATTGTAAGGCAGGATGTTAGCCTCATTGAACAGGCTGGAGCACAGGGTCTGGGGCTGGGTAGTGACCACAAAGGGCTCACAACAAGACTGGCCTCAGGTGGGTCAGAACATCTCCCTTACTCCCACTCCTTTTCTTGGCTGAAGGGGTGGTCTCAGATTCAGAACTAATACTGGGACATCAGTATCCCCAGGGGAAGGTAATTAAAATTCTCCATCTTATTAACAATGAAATGAAAGGGACTCTGGGAAGGTTTCTAGATTTGAAATTGAGTGTATGGGCACAGAATGGAAAATTATACATGTATTTAAACTTGAATTATTGAAGAGTTATAGCATGAACAATCCCTTGAGTCATGTTTGAGCCCATCAAAACTAACAGATACTGTCAGTGTGTAATTCCTTTCTAAGAATGTTCTGGTCTAGTTCCTGCTAAAGTAGTAGGTAAATCTGTGACCTTGAGCAAGTTCCTTAAACTCTTTGGCCTTACGTTTTATCATAAGTGAAATGTAGAGAATTTGCCTAAGTTAATCTCAGATTTTCCTGTAAGATATGAAAGTTTGTAAAAAATAATAACCAGGGATGAGATAAATTTCTAAAATATGTGCTTTTCATATATAACACTTTCTGTATGAGTTTCCTATAATCTCATTCACCATCCATTGCTCTGTACTTGATATTGCTCATATTTCACTGAGACAAGTTCTCAAAATTTCAGTACAAAATGCTTTTAAAATTCCTTCTATGTGATGGTTATCAAAATTAGGAGTTTTCATTAAGTTACTATAAGATAATTAATTAAAATGAGTGAATGAATTATGGACACCTTTCCTCTTATAAAGACAAGGAAATATATAGCCCATGTCTTCTTGGGTCTTAATGGTATTCCTTTTAGTTGTAATGCTTTTTTAATATACATATATTCCTATTTTCTTATTTATTTTCCACAGAAATAAGCCTCACATGACATGTATGCTTTGAACAAGTTAATAGAGTTCATATGCTTTGTATAAAACAAGGTTATTTTTTATTTATTATTTTCAGTGTAAGCCCTAAAGTACTAATACAAAGGTAACATCTTCCAAGTATTTTTAGTTATTAGGGCCAGAAACTGAATAAAAGCAAGGAAAGGAGCTAGCTAATTTTTAAATGAAAATTTGTTGTTACCTCCAGTGTAGGAGGCTTTATTTCCTTAGGATCAGAAAAATAGATTTTTGAAATTTCATGTAACTAAAAAAGTATAAATATGAAGCTGTTTCAAGTTTTGCCATTTATTAGCTATGTCATCTTAGGAAAATTACTCAAAGTTTCTAGGCAATTTCTTTAACTAATACAATATGAAAAGCATTAGTTATCTAAGTGTTTAATGATAGATCTAATATATATATATATAAATAATACCTAGAATTAGGTTAATGCTAAATAGCAAATGATGTTACTTTTTGGAAGATTCTTCCTATGACTTGTTAAGAAAGTGAAGATAAAAAGATTCTCAGAAATAGAGAAGAAAGAAGCCAAAATAAGTTGATGTGAGAATAATTTCTATTGTACCCTGAGTATTTTAATTATACGTTTTTTCCCTCAGAAGCTACAGAAACAGACAACTGAATTAATGGAGACATAATTCATCCTTCTATAAACTGAGTGGTTTAAAAGGTGTTCAGTTGGCGTGAATTGCCTTACTCTAAAAAATTGATGCATGAAGTAGATCCAATTATCCAAACTGATGTACATTTATTATTTTATGGCATATTTTAAAAAGCTAATTTGCCACATATATAGAGGAAGAAATGTTTGAACTTACTGAGGTACTGAGTACAAGAGGCAGCATTTGCTTATAAATTAGCAAACTTGAATTCTACTCCATCTTCAGACAAATCCTTTATTCTCATGTTTATTACAGGGCCTACTATGTTCAAAGCACATGATTAGAATCTGTCAAAGAGTTTACCATCTGATATAGAGCCTGGCACAGAATATGTGCTCATTTAATGTTTGGTGGATAATGTTGGAAAGGAGATGGTATGGATATCAAAGGCAAATGTCTTTCTTATAAAGTATTAGGATTGTTCAGAGGAATAAGAGAGTGAATCTTGTCATATTGAAGGAGGCTCATTAGGGATGTAACATTTGAGGGACATATTCAAGTGCAAATAAGATTCTAATAGGATTAAGTAGAAGAGAGATAATTTGATTCTAGGAGGGGAGATTTGAATTAGTTCACCTAAAAGGTCATTGTATAGTCAATGGACAGTTATATTGTTATACAAGTGGAAGGCCTGGCCAGTTCCCTAGTTCTTCTGTTCTTACATCTGGAGCAGTGTTGTCCCAGGAGAAGGTTGAGGGTCTCTGGTTATTTCCACTGGACCTTACACTTCAGATCTTCAGACTATATCCTTACCTTATTGTCTGCCACACATTTCTTTTCTTCTCAGATTTCAAATATTTGTCTGTGCCACTACCATCTTCTATCTAGACGACGGCGAGAGCTTCACTAATTAACTGGCATTCAGCTTCCCTTCTCATCCCTCTTTCCCAAGCTTTTTATCAACTTGGCAACTAGAGTAATTCTGTTGAAATTTAAGATTTTTAAAAAATTTATTTATTTATTGCAGTACCCGGGATTGAACCCAGGAGTGTCCTACCTCTGAGCTACATCCCCAGCCCTATTTTATTTTTTGTTTTGAGACAGGGTATCACTAAGTTGTGGGGGGGGGCCTTGTTAAGTTGCCGAGGCTGGCCTTGAACCTGCAATCCTCCTGTCTCAGCCTCCCAAGTACTGGGATTACAAGTGTGCACCACCACATCTGGTGAAATTTAAGTTTTAGCATATCATTTCATTGTTCAACCCTCCAATAGATAATAATTTTCATATTTCATGTAATTATTATTCATGTACTTTCAGAGAGTAATTTTAAGAACCTTACCAGACTCTGCAGGATCTAGCTGTCTGCCTCCTCTCTGCCTTCATCCCCTAAAATTCTTGCCCTTGCTCACCTTGCTCCAGCTAAACTCCAAGTTTCTTGAACATGCCAAGCATGCTTCTGCCTGTCACTGCTGTTTCTGTGTCTAGAATGTTCTTCCCTCTGATGGCTCACTCTCTCACCTTCTGCAGGTGGCTTCTCAAATATCACATGATCAGTGAAGCTCCATTTTGGATCCTGATATCCCTTTACTTTTCTTCTCTGGTTCTTGAATTTTATTCCTTGACTATCTTACATTAGGTTCGTTGGAAGCATTCAGTGCCATGGGATTTGTTGAGGGAAGATGCTCAGAGTTGAGGTGTCTGAAAAGTCCCATTCCCCTTTGCCATTTAGAGTTAAAACCAGACCAGAGAGAACCAAACACCAGTGGATGAAACACATTCCTCATGCTCCCATTATATATAGCATTTTTATTTCCTCCTGATGTCAAGTTAATTACACCTATGCTTATTGGTCTACTGGCACAAGGAGCCCAAACTGATCAGCTTCAAGTAGAGTGGAACTCTTACTGTGCCCTGGATGGAAGCATTCTCTTCCTGTGGACCAGAACCCCTTAGACACACAGAATCAAATGGCCTAGGTCTCCTCAGACTTTACTACTATCTCACTCTTTTGATGAATACTTGACAATTAACAGGATCCAAGTATTTTTTGAAAAAAATCAACAAACAGTGCCTAGGTGTTGATCAGATGTGTTTATTTCCTGGCTGACTTGCTTTCCCACTCTTTTGAGGAAATAAGTCCTTTGTTTTTTAACCAACTACCCATCTTGTCTTTGGCTATGTACCCCTATGCATCTCTCAACTGCTTGATTGTTCTGACCTTTTCTGCTGCTCATATTTACTCTAGGTCCTGAGCCTAGCCCTGTGCACAGAGTGGTCATTCTCATTACTTGTTGACACCTGATCCTACCAGGAACTCTATTAACAAAAGGGAGAAATTTTCAGGCATGTTCAGGGGTTGTCAAAGAGTCTAGTGCAATTTAGGAATGTGTCCAAGGGAGCTGTTGCACTCTTACTCTCTGCCAGGTACCAGGCATCAGGCTGCATGTTCTTTTTATGGGGGGAGGGGGGAGGGTTACACTTACTACCATCCCCATCCCTTCCAGTACTGTATTGTTAGTTCTGTGTGTCTAGACTTGATGTACTGAGATACAGCCTATGCAGACATTTCACTTATATCCATCAAGACTGATCAATCATATCCATCAAGACCGTTCGTTATTTCTTGGTAAGTTTCTTCAAGCTCTCCCTTTACATTTTTATTAAGTTCATGTCAGTCAGTGTTTCCTGCAGTGGACCTTCTCAGGGAAGATGGAACTTGCCATTGACATTTAGTGGTGTATTCTTCATCTCCAGGAGGGAATAGCTAAGTGAAAATGACATTTTAGAGTGGGTACTGGGAGGGGGAGGATCAGAGGGTTTTGCCTCCAAATATTCCCTAATGTTGTTGTCAAATCTGGGTATCCTTTAAACTGTTCTGAATGCGCTCAACTGTATTTGATAAGGTAGCAAAAAGAGGCATTATTATAGAAATAATGAAAAGACAAATATAGGGGCCAAGAAGAAGGGCATTTAGATGAGAACTTTCTTTCCTTTCTATAAAAGAAAAGCAAAGAATTGCATTTTTGACCTGAGGCATACTCAAGGGTCATTCTGAGCCACTGAAATCTTAGTACAATTTATTTAAGTATGAGAAAATGTCACAAACCAGACATCTCATGGTAGATCCTATTAAGGATTCATGCCTCACTCATTGCCTCTGACTCACATATTTTAACTAAATATAACATCTAGCTTTTAAAACTTCACTTTCAAAGCAGCTTGCTTCCTTCTCTCTCTGACCCCTAGATATTTTTATTTCTCACTGGGCTTCAAATACAGCTCTTTAGGTGCATGCAGAAACCGTTCTCAACAGTTAATCCTAGACAACTCATGTTCTTATCATGCTCAACATGTCTCCACTACAGAACCAAGATCCAATATTCACATTAAGATCAGAAACAAATATCACACATGTGCTATCAATCTTACCATCTTCCCTAGCTCCTTCCATGTAGTAAGTGGTGTCACACAATCAGTGGAAATAGAAAGATCTTGGATTCAGACAGATCTTGGCTGGAGTTTACCTCTGACACTGTATCTGGGAGTCTGGGACCATACGCTGAGCTACATGCACCTCATTTTCCTCATTGATACTACAGAGGTAACTATCATCAGAGACATTGCAAGGATTCACTAAGAAGGCTTGTGAAAATCTAAAAATTGTAGACTCAACAGGTATTGGTTTCCTTGCTTTTATCCCATTGCACCTTTCTTTCCTCAATAAACAAAGTGTTTTATTGGTGTACTGCAATTTAATTCAATATATGACAACTTGGGAAGCCCATATAATGTTACTTTCCAATAAAAAGAATATTGACTTATTTTCTGATTTTTTTCTGGTTGACTTATAAACTGTTTCATCCCTCTTCTAAAATGATGCTTCTTTTTCTCTGGCTTGGGCTATTGCTAGGAAGAGCACTGATCCCACTCAGAGGCAGGTTCAGCCTGGCGGGAGTGTCTTCACACAGAGCTAGAAAACTGATGAATCCCTTTAAAAAGACTTCTAGCTGATTCTTTTCCCCAGAAAATTAATATTTGTATATGTAGTTTGACTTGGGTCCATTCTGAAGATTGATAATTCTTTTTTTAGAAAATAATTCTTAGAAGTCTGGCATGGTGGCACATGCCTGTAATCCCAGCACTTGGGAGGCTGAGATAGGAGGATGGCAAGTTTGAGGTCAGCCTCAGCAAGTAATGAGACCTCATTAACCTAGAGAGACCCTGTTTCGAAATAAAAATAAAATAGGGCTGGAGGGTATAGCTCGGAGGTAGAATGCCCTTGGGTGCAATCCTCAGTAACCCCTCAAAAAAGATAGAAAACGATTCTTAAAGCTTAATATAAAGTTTTCTCTTTTATCACTCTTACACTATTGTGTTCCAGATTAGAAGACAATCTGAGTCAGTGACTCTTGCTGAAAAATTGTACAAATTTTAACAATATCTCTAATATTTTCTGTACAATGTGTAACATTATTATTATTATTGTTTATAAAGTATTAAAAACAATGCTTTAGAAACAGTTCTTTATACTAAACACAGGATAAAATTCTAATCACAAAAATATTATTAATAAAAATATTCTGAAGCTGGGCGTGGTGGTGCATGCTTGTAATCCCAGAAATTGGGAGACTGAGACAGAAGAAGCCAGCCTCAGCAACTTAGCAAGACCCTGTCTCCAAATAAAAAATAATATAGGTCTGGCGGTGTAGCCTGGAGGTAGAAGGCCCCTGAGTTCCATCCCCCCACCACAAAAAAAAGAAAAATATTCTGAGTCATATTGTGAAGCCATGTTTTTTAAGAATATTATGGTTAGCCCTCTATATTTGTGGTTACTATGGAATTAACTAACTTGGCTCAAAATTTTTTGAAAACAACCATTGTCTGTATTGAACATATACAGATTTTTAAAATTCTTTCTCCTTTCCCTAAACAATACAGTATAGCATCTACTTACATGGCATTTCCATTGTGTTACAAATTATAAGTAATCTAGAAAAATTTAAAGTACAGGAGGATGTGTGCTGGTTGTATGTAAATAATATGCCATTTTATTTAAGGGATTTGAGCATATTTCAAGTTGATGGGAGGTAAAGATAGTTAAGAATATTTGATATAGAGAATTTGATCACCTATAAGTTTCATGATTGGAAGTTAAGTGTTAATTTTGATTACTAACTTTAAATTTAAAGAACAAACGTTCTAGAGTACAGAGTACAAGGACTTGTAATAATTGATAAATCTTCTAATGGGTCAAACTTTCTGCCATTCTCAAGCTGTTTTCTCTAAATCCCCAAAGATAATATAATTACTTTAATTTAATTTTGTCTTATACCTTTGATTAAAATAAAGGCAGGAATCTCTAGCTTGATTTACTGTCCAGTAGGTATGGAACTGACCTCCATTTTTCTTCCACTGATGGTTTGATACTTCAGAAAAATAATTTTCCATATTTCTCACTTTAAGACTAGTCTCATTGTCTTATAGTAACATGTTAATTCTAATATTGCATTGACTTGTTATTGAAAGTTAAATGTTTATTATTTTTCTTCTCTGTTAATTTTTATAATTTGAATTAGGTCATTTGCATTTGTACTATCATAGTATACTTAATTTTCTTGCATTTTTACCAAGCCTTTGTGTAAAGTTATGGGAACAGAATTTTTACTATTATATTAATATACATCCTTATAATTAAATTAAAAACCAACCATAGGACATTAGTTGATTAAAAGATAAGGTTATTAATGTATTGAGAAACATTATTGAAACTATGACACAACTAGATTTGTTAAAAAAACACAAACCTCAGGCTTCAATAGTTTCCTATTAATTTGATTCCCCATTTTAAAATGCCAGTGATATTAGTTAAGTCATAGAAACAATGTAATAGTATATTGAAACAAATGATAGTATCACTCTACTTCTGTTACTATAACTGAGCCTATGTCATGAACTATGTCTGTAACAGATGATGTGGCCTGTCTATGTGGGTCCAGCGTGGCACAGTAAAACAGTATAGGCTTTGAACATCCCATCCTCCTATTTTTTGGTTATGTAGTATTTGGGAGTTTACTTATCTCCCTGAGAATCATATTCTTCATGTATAAAAATAAAACTTGTACTGTTATTATGATTACTAACAATGTACACAATGTATTATTGTACTTTACACATTCTGGTAATTGGTAATATTATTAATAACCACATAGATGGAAATAATTCTGCTTACTGAAAGGAATAGAAAGGTATGTACTCAAAAGCATACCACAAAGTCATTCATTTTTCCCTAGAATTTAATTGTGTCACTTATGAAATGAAATTGTTAGAATTTCAATATCCCATCCAACTTTAATTTTCCTAGATTTACAAAACAAACAAACAAAACATACAACTAAATATATGTCTGTATCAGAAATGACTTTGTTCACTTACATCGGCCTGTTGATTTGACATAGCTAACAATACAAGAGACCTGAACAGAGGCTAGGAAAATATATCATTTACATGGATTAAAATTGATGATATGATACCAGAAATCATTATTAGCTAACAAAACATGCTTTTAAAAATAAGTTAGAGATGACTTAACCCATTTTCTACTATGGTCTAAAGGAAACAATCATATTTCTTCATTGTACCATTTTCTGAATTATGTTTTCAGTGTTTAGGGTGTTCTGTAACTTCCAGGGTAACTTGAGTTTGTTTTCTTGAAAAAATATGATTATTGTATGTTGGAAGCCACAAGAGAAACTAGTCTTACTTTTAGTTAACTATACAGTGTTAGATATGTTTGACTCTTGCCATTATTCTGTATTCTGTTCTGGACAACATAAGAGCCCAGGTCTCTATTTAGTGTGGCTCCCTCAAGGAAATGGTTCAGCCTCGTTATTTGGATGTGAAGGTGGGGAGTAGCAACCATATTGAGCCAGCTTGACAGTATGGTGTTTCTTACCTTGAGGGTATGTTGGCTGGATAGAAGTTTTTAAATAAAGAAATTGAGATCAAGACAGTGCACACATTTCAATCCATGTGACTGTCAGAAACATAGGTTTAAAATTAATGATTATTTTGGAAATCAATTTGGCTACTGAATTTATTAACACAAGTGAAATAAGATAACATTTCCTGAGTAAGAGGTTACTGCCATAGAGAAAACTTTCTTTTATTCCTTCTCATAATTTTAATTTATTTCTTTGTACATTTATAACTCTACTTCATTTCAAAATACACAGAGTCAGTAATTTTCTTTATTAAGTGAATGGCTTAGGTAAAAATAACTATAAGAAAGGCTATAAACTAGTAAATATAAAATGAATATGTCTTTCCCCAGGTATACTTCTGTTAAAAATAAGGAATATATATATGTATATATATGAGAATGTATAATCTTGGTATGTATTGATTTCAATAAGTACATTGAGCAAAGGGTATTTTATGTGTTTGCTACACTATCAAGAAAAAATGAAAAATATTGGCATTTAAAATGATCTATGTAATACATGTTTAGAGTTTGAGTTAAATAAATATACAGATTGATAATGAAAATTCACAGAATCTTTCCCTCCCTCCCTCCCTCCCTTCCTTCCTGGTATATTTTGAGTGATTTGCCAGTTTTCTGCAAACTAGTTTAACTGTAGGCCCTCTGCACAGTTGTCTTCCAGAAACACTGATTTTCTGGGAATTCCTTTGACCTTTCACTGCTATGTGAATCCCGATGCTCCCTCCCCTCCCCTCCCAGGGTCTCATGACTTCCACTATTTGGCTTGCTCTCTTGATTTGGTGATTCATATCCTGGATAGTTTCATAAGACATACATAGTTCTTTGAAGGTAAATATTGAGTTTACCCTAATACCCAACTACCATTTCTGGCCAAGGATAGAATTCTGGGTTCAGTAACATTTCCATATCATCTTAATGGCACTGCTCCTTCGATCAACTTCCAGAGTTGCAGTTGAAAAGACCGATAGCATTCTAACTCCAATCTTTGATAAGTGATAAGTTTTTCTTTTTTTGTGGACATTTTAACTGTCTGGTATTACAAAACATCAATATAATGCTTCTTAGTGTGGTTGTATTATTGTTTTTATTCATTTTATTGTCCTTAATAAGCCTTTGGATCTGGAAACATATGTGTTTTAGTTTTATGAAAGTCTCTTCTACTTTTTATTTTTATTTTCTGTGGCATTTCTTCCAAGACTATGTTTTAGTCTGATCCTGACTCTCCTGAATGGATATTCTTTTATTTATCTCCTACTTTTCTCTTAGGCCTCCTCTCTGATTGACTTTGATGTCTTTAAAGGCCTGAGTAATTACGTTGGGCTCATCCAGATAATCCAAGATTATCTTGTTTTAAGGTTAGCGCTTTAGTTACTTTAATTTCATCTGCAAAGTCCTTTAATAGTAGCACCTTGATTAATGTTTTATTAAATAACTATAGAGCAAGAATCTTGTGGGGAGGGCATCTTTGGAATTTTGCTCTCCATTGGGCCTATATATATATATATATGTCTGTCAGTATTTGCAATCTAGCCAGTGAAGATTTCTAGTCCTCCCCAAATAGGATTTCTCTAGACCAGTTGTTCTCAAACTTTGGTGTGCCCAGATAAAACCTGGAGAACTAATATATAGCTCAGAGGCCCAAATTCTTAGAGTAGCATAGGATTTGGCCCTTCATATTTTATACAAAGTTCTCCTGGTGGTTCTAATACCAAAGTTAGCTTAACTTAGGTAATATAATAAAAATACTTGGGGAACATTTTTTTGTGTGTGGTACCGGGGATTGAACCCAAAGGCATTCTACCTCCGCGCTACACCCCCGGCCCTATTTTTTATACTTTATTTTGAAACCGGGTCTCACGAAGTTGCGGAGGGCCTCACTAAGTAGAGAGAGAGAGACAGGGAGAGAGAGAGAGAGAGAGATAGATAGAGCTGAGGCTGGCCGGGAACCTGGACCCTCCGGTCTCCGCCTCCCAAAGTACTGGGATGCGCCACCACACCCAGCTACTTGGGGAACATTTAAAATCCCAATCCATAGATGTACTCAAACCAATTAAATCAGAATCTCTGGGATGGCAATCCATGTATTAGTGTCCTAATGTTCTAGACCAGTGTATCTCAAATGTTAATCCAAATGTGAGTGGCCTGAGAATCTAGTTAAAATGCAGACTGATTCAGTAGGACTCTGGAGAGATGGAGAGATTATGTTTCCATCAAGTTCCTAAATCATGCTATACTGCTGGTTTACAGACCACACTTTGATTAGAAAGACCATAGTACATTTTAGCATTCCTATATCATCCAGGATAATTGTCATAAACAATGTGAGAGGTTCCACACTTTTTAACCATGTTGAAAATTTAATGTTCTAGATTGAAAGCATTAAAAGATGACAGAAGACTTGATTTAAATTTCCAGCAGCAAGTTTAATTGTGTGTTTACAAACATGCACACACACGTGTATCTGCATATCTTCTTTTTTCATTCAAATGTATTCTAATGCTTGGAAGAACACATTGTATTATTTGGTTTCAAAACATCTAAGTTGTCTATTATCTATCCTGACAGTTAAAACACAGAGATTTACCTATTGTTGCCCCATATTTTTTTAACTATCACATTACTTTAATATCTCACACTTAGTTATTATAATACGTACCATTTGTACAAAAAATGTAGTATAGATAGTTAGATACAAGAAATGGCATTTGAGCTGGACTTTGATATATGCGTAAGATTTGGACCAATGGCTATTTATGAATAAAGGTATAAAGATAGTGTAATGGTTTGAATTTAGAATGCCCCCTAAGCCTTCACAGAAACAAGGTAGCAATATTGGAAGTGGATATTGGTTGCTAAGGAGAGGTCCCTAAGGGTGTGGCCTTGGGAATTATATATCTTTACTCCTTCCCTGCTCGCTCTCTTGCTTCCAGCCTCCATGAGGTGAAAGTAGAGCCTTGCTCTCTCCCTCTGCTTCCCACCACCATGCCCTGCACTTCAGACCCTAGCCTCACATGGACTGAACCCAGAATCTCCAAAAAACTGAACAAATAAACCTTCCTTCCTCTAAGTTGTGTGGTCAGTCACTTTGGATTATAGCAATGAGAATGTTGACTGAGACAGACAGTAAAAATGCAACAATGATAAGAAATAGTAGTGTAATTCCATAAAGAATGTGAAATGGAAGAGAAGAGTATGGGGATATTTGGAGCAAGTTCATTGGTAAACTTTGAAGGGCAATGTTCAAAGAGCTTGGACTCTACTTGCCGTATAGTTGGAGACAAAGGGAGATTTTGAGCAGGGAACCAATGTGATCTGAATTGTGCATTAGGAAGGCCGCCTGGCAGTGCTGGAGAAGGCGGACTGGAGCAGCACCACAGGGCTGACTTCCCTGATGCAACACAGTGAAGTTGTGTTAGGTATGTTCTCAACCATCTTTCTCAAGGTAGCACTTGAGAAAGTGCTAACCCAGAACAGTTAAATCAGAATCTCTGGGGATGGTGATCCATGCATTAGTATCCTCTAAAGGTCTAAGGAGCCAATTTATTGGAGTTGGCACTGGGGATGAAAACAATTTGCCATTTTGGGACAGGAGACAGGGGAGATACACTGGGGGATTATTATAAGAATAGAAATATCACCCCATTACCAAAATTATATACAAGTATGGATACAAGAATATCCTTAGACATGAAGGCCTACATTTCAAATAATCCTGCATATTTTCTAGCTAAAAGAAAGCCTATGAGGAATCTGATGTCTCTTTAAGTATATGTAAATGATTTTGGCAAGAACGATTCAGTACATGCTATTTGAACTAAAATGACAACAGGGATCAAAGAAATGGTCTGAAAACATGGTGAGAAAGGTAAAGAATTGAAACTGTGTGAGGTTTTATATTGATTTATTTCAAAGTTGTTTAAAATTTTACATTAGTATGTACTGTTCTAGTTAAGAAAGAAAGAAAGAAAGAAAGAAAGAAAGAAAGAAAGAAAGAAAGAAAAAAAACTATAGGGAAAAAATGGTAGTGAGGAGAAAAACTAAGTCATTTAAAAAAAAAAGTTTGGCAAATGTTGAAATCAATTATGGAACATGTTTGTATTCCTGGAGATAGTAAAGAATAGGCCAAAAAGATATCTTCGCTATGTTTTAATTTATAGGTTGGGCAAAAAAATCATAGTTGACTTAATCTCTATAGCCCTTGTTCTCTGATGTGTATAGCAGAAGTTTGACTTATTGTTGAGGTCTTTTTTATAGGTACTAAAGTCTTTTCTGGACTTCACCCTTGATTGGGAAAGTACTTATTTGAGCTATCAATGTACTTATTTGAGCTGAATATAATTTAGACTTCAAAATTTAAATTTATCGACAGAATTATCAAAGTCACTAAAGGTTATTGGATAAACTTGGATATTATTAGAATTATGGGATATCATAATTCTCTATTAGTTATGAGCAGAGGTTAAGCAAATTGAAGTAAAAGTCATTGATGTTATTATAATTTAGATCTTGCTAGAAATGTTTATTCCATAATATTTTATAATAAATATTATATTAAATATGAAAAAATCTTAGAGCAGAGTGTATTAACCAAATGTATACCCAAAACACACGTTTGACATAGCCAACCAGCTTCACTAGACTCAACACTATTTTATTTGATTATTGATTATAGATTAAAATAGTGATTTTTACTGAAAACATCCTCAAGAGTGGTTCAATGAAAATTTCACTGTAATCAATACTTCTGACAAATTTTGACTTGGATCTGATGCAGTCTCTTGCACTTTCCCAATTTGCTGTTGGATTTTAAAAATCCATGAACATCTTTTCAAGCATGTATCGCTAAGAGAGTTTTATCATCAAAGGAAGCACTCTCTTTTACCTCAGAAATAATTTTGTCGGCTTCTTTCAGTGAGCACTCAGGAGAGATTACTTGCTGTGTGTTTGTGCTACATAAACTCAACTTAGACATATAATTGAAACAAAAGATGTTACCACTTCTAAGTTTTAAATGACAGATACAAAGAGATTCTGTTGTTTCATAACATGATTTAAATTGATCTTTGCATTTCATGGTGGGTTTGATTCCTTTAGTCTGATGTGGCAGCACACAAAAGAAATAGATGAAAGATCTTTAGTTCACTACTAAAAACAAACTCTGCTGCTCTGTGATGTTAATTTAATTTTTTTTCAACTAAAGTTTATTTTTAGTTTCTCTCAGGCACAGTTAGCTCAACCAGAAACTCCAGTGACATGGAAAGGAAATAATAATATCTTCTGTCTTCTATATATTTAACTCTGAAACTACTGTAGAAAAAAAAATGAAGACTTAATGGAATCTGCTTTTAAAACTCACATCTAAGCCGGGCGTGGTGGCGCACACTTGTAATCCCAGTACTTTGGGAGGCGGAGACCGGAGGATCCAGGTTCGCGGCCAGCCTTAGCTCTCTCGCTCTCTCCCTGTCTCTCCTCCTCTCTCTCTCTCTCTCTACCTAGTGAGGCTTCCACAACTGCGTGAGACCCGGTTTCAAAATAAAGTATAAAAAATAGGGCCGGGGGCATAGCGCGGAGGTAGAACGCCCCTGCGTTCAATCCCTAGTACTGCAAAAAAAAAAACAAAAACCTCACATCTACCTTGAAAATCATATTATATGAAGTAATATAGTCATGACCTAGACTAGACTTGAGCTTTCATTTATATATTGTTAATTATGAATGAAGAATTATGTAAATTTGTTGAAATTGAGGCATAATTGTTAAAAATCTACTCCAAGTGCTGCTCTTGATATGGAAATTAAGGCCTAGAGCAAAATACTTGCAGTTTTAATATCTAGAATTTCAAATAATAAACTTTAAGAAATAATGATAATAATAACTAAGCCAATTACAATAAAAACACAATTCTTGAAGTCAGTATCCCACTACGTAATCTCCAAACATCTAAAAAATGTGGAAATCTTTCCTAAGCAAAGACTAAATTTAGTCAAACCAATAAAGTTCAAGTGTATAGTACTGCACATTGTGCACTTGACCCAGGGACTATCTGTGGTTGTGGAATTGTGAAGAGTCAAATATCTTTAAGCATTACGACTTTCATTCTTCATCTCATATCTCACACTACCTGAAGTTAGATACTACCCATGGTAACTGCATGCAGCAATAAGGTTTGCACAAACAAATGTGTAAAGGGTGTATTTCTATTTCTAATTTATTTCTATTGTTGAAATGATGTACCTCCATTTTCTATATGCATATTGGGAATATCCAATTACATGATACACACTAAAGTGATAAAAGATTCCTTAATTATAATAATTAAATAAGCTTGCCAGGAAGTAGAAGTAAAAAATGCCATGCAAATATTTACTTATTTTTGACATAAAATATAAAGAATATGTAACATTGTATTTGTATATAACCAAAATATCAAAAAAATCTTATCAGTATTTCCAAAATCTATTGATCTTTCACAAACTATCTATATCAAATTTATTTCTGTTACATAGTTATACTTTTTTATACTACCAAGTTGATCCAATCATGTTGCCATTTACTGCAGAAAGAGAAAATAAAGGATGACAGGAAAACTTTTGTTTAATAAAATTTTAAAAACATAATTCTTGGGCTCATCCTTCATTTTTTTGGCTTAAATTATGTCTTTGAATTGGAGAGAAATCAGATTTTATAATGAAAATAAAATAAGCCTGATTATTCCTGCCGAGTCTTAAAATTTCAGTCCCTGTGTTGTTGACAAAAGTTTGTTTTGGTTTCAAAATAAAATTGTAAAAGAGAAATATAAAACACTTAAAAATGAGTCTTCTTGAGTTTCCAAACATATAATTGAGTTTTCTTGCAATATCAAGTAAGAAAGGTAGAAAAGAAATTTCCACACTGTTATAAACTCTTGAAAAATGTGGTTAATAACAAAAGTGCTAACCTTTTCTTAAACTATGCAATAAAAGCTTATGTGGAAACATGTCTGGAGTGAGAATAGAGAGAAGACTTTTTGTTATATTTTTTAGAATGCCAAATATTTGTAATGTGTTGCTCATATACAAAAAATATTTATTTGTTGTTGTTTGCTTAGTAGACATTCTAAGGTGACAATTTTCTTTTTTTTTTTTTTTTTTTTTTTTTTTTTTTTTTTTTTTTTTTTTTT
>PVJS01015604.1:0-38666 GCA_004027185.1 Glis glis | reverse complement strand
AGAGAGAGATACAGGGAGAGAGCAAGAGAGCTGAGGCTAGCCACGAACCCGGATCCTCCGGTCTCCGCCTCCCAAAGTACTAGGATTACAAGCGTGTGTGCCACCACGCCCAGCCACACTTCTCTTTTGACAGAGAATCTTGACCATCTTTTCATTTGCTTATTGGCATGCTCTCCCTCTCCCTCCCTCCCTCCCTCTCTCTCTCTCTCTCTCTCTCTCTCTCTCTATATATATATATATATATATATATATATCTTCTTTGAGAATTTTCTATTTAGATGTTTAGCCAAATTTTCAATTTGGTTATATGCCTTTATTTTTAGCTTGTAAGAGTTCTTTACATATTCTCAATACTACATCCTTATCCAATATATGACTTACAGATATTTTCTCACATTCTGTAGGTTGGTTTTGCATTTTACTGATTTTTTTTTTTGTTTTCTTGGTGGTACTAGGGATTGAACCCAGGGGCATTCTACCTCCAAGCTACACCCCCAGCCCTATTTTATTTTTATTTTGAAACAGGGTCTCACTAGGTTGATGAATCTCACTGTTTGCTGAGGCTGGGCTCAAACCTGCGATCCTCCTGTCTCAGCCTCCCAAGTACTGGGATTACAAGCGTGCACAACCACGCCTGGCTCTGATAATACCCTTTGATGCACCAAAGTTTTTAATTTTGATGAAGTCCAGTTTATCTGTTTTTTTCTTTTGTTGCCCATGATTTTAATGTCATTTCTAAGAATCCACTGCCAAATCCAAAGTCATGAAGATGTACTACTGTTTTCTAAGAGTCCTATGACTTTAGCTTTTCTATTTGGGTTATAGTTGCTTTGAGATAATTTTGCGTGTAAGTGAGAGGAGTTAACTTCACTCTTTTCTACTTAGAAATCTAGTCGTCCCAATGCCATTTCTTTGAAGAGACTCTTCTCTCCACCACTGAATGGATTTGGCACCCTTGTAGATGTGCTGAAGGACAAAACAAACTGTTAACACATGCTATGTGTTAGGGAGCTATGAACTGGATGAGGACAAGTAGTGGGAGAGACTTTTCCCTATTTAGCTTTGTATACTTATTTTTCAACTGACTTAAAAATACAATTTACTCAAAAGCTAAAAAAAATGTAAGCTTTTAAAATACAACTACTAGGCAAGCAACAGAGTAGGCTTATATCTGATAAAAGATTCATGCTTGGAAGCTGGGTGTGGTAGCGCACACCTGTAATCCCAGTACTTGGGAGGCCGAGACAGGAGGATCACAGGTTCAAGACCAGCCTCAACAACTTAACAAAAACTCTCAGCAACCTAGCAAGATCCTGTTTCAAGACAAAAAATAAAAAAGGGGTTGAGGGTGTAACTCAAGAAGTAGAATGCCTCTGGTTTCAATCCCCAGTAAAACACACACACACACACACCCCTCATGTTTGTAATATATAAAGAATCCTACTGCTGGGTGTGGTGGCACACATCTGTAATACCAGTACTTGGGAGGCTGAGATGGGAGGAGTGTTCTAGGCCAACGTCAGCAATTTAATGAGACCCTGTTTCAAGGGATATAGCTCAGAGGTAGAATGCCCCTGAGTTCATTCTCCATTAAGAAAAAAAGTAGGCACATGGGCTTGAGGAGACCCTAGGTTTGATCCCAGCACCAAAGAAGAGAAGGGGAGCAAAAAGATACTGAATTTTATTAGTTGTCAGGGGGATGCAAATTAAAATATAAAGCTATACCATTACATACTGTTATGGTTAGATATAGAATGGCCTCTTGAAGAGCTCATAAATTGGTGTTTGGAGTTGACATAATTGAGTCTTGAGGGCTGTAATCCCAGCAGAGGATAAATCCATTGTAATGAATTTATCTGGGTGGTGGCTGGAGGGGATGGATCCCCGGCGATGTGGTCTTGGAGATTATATATGGTTCCTGCTCTCCCTCTCTTGCTTCCGGCCTCCATGATGTGAGGAGCACAGCCCATGTGCTCTCCCTCTCTCCGCCTCCCACCACCATGCTCTGAAATCCTCAGACCCCAGCCTCAAGTGGACTGAGCCTGAAATCATAAGAAACCCTCTAAATTATGTGGTCCTGTCTTTAGATTATGGCTACAAGAATGCTGATAGGAACAACATACCCTCCAACATGGTTTGGTACAAAATTAGTAAAATTCTTTTTTCTTTTCTCTCCCTCCCCCTCCTCAGTACTGGGGATCAAACACAAGGATATTTTACTACTCAGCTATACCCCCAGTACTTTTTTTTTTTTAGACAGGGTCTAAGTTTCCAAGGCTGGTCTCAAACTTTTGATCCTCCTGCCTCAACCTCCAGAGTCAATGGGATTATAGGTATGTGCCACATCATTCAGCCAGAATTAGTAAAATTCTGAAAGTACCAGTATCATACCTAAACATGGCTTGTGAATTTGCTTTGAGACGGAAGCACCATTTACACAGCATTCCAATCAACTTTCCAAAGCTGAATGCAATACTCCGGCATGATTTGAAAATGCTCTTGCATTTATTTCATCTGTCCAACTAGACAGAAGAGAAAAATACTGACCATTATAATGATGTTTACTTCTTATTAACATATTACAATATACCTTACTGAAACACTAATTAAACTTTTAAAGTTAAGAAGTCAAACTAAGGGCCAGGCGTGGTGGCGCACGTTTGTAATCCCAGTACCTGGGAGGCTGAGACAGGAGGATCGCAGGTTAGCGGACAGCCTCAGCTACTTAGTGAGGCCCTCCGCAACTTAGTGAGACCCTATTTCAAAATAAAGGATAAGAAAAAATAGGGCGGGGGGTGTAGCTCAGAGGTAGAATGCCCTGGGTTCCATCCCCAGTACCGCAAAAAAAAGAAAAAAAAAAAGTCAAACTAATTGTAAATTATTTCTATCTAACATGAATAAAAGTGACTAAACAGATTCTACAAGTTAGTACAAGGCAGAAAACCTGCAACCTGACAGCTATTATTTGACTAGAATAGAGTACTTTTTAAATTCAATTAAATTAATTGATTTTTTATACTTTTGTTGGTGCATTACAGTCTCATAATGTAGTTCACCGTGATAGTGACATACATGCACACAGCACTTGGTGGGCTTTCCCCCGGCTCCCTCCCCTCTTCCCCACACAGGATAGTGAGATTGGCATTGGTATTCTCATATATGTCACAAGTCAGTGGAAGAGATTCCTTCATTAATCTCCCTCTCCCTCCTCCCCTTCCCCTAGACCACCTCCCTGGCTCCACTGGAGTTTCTCCTCCATTATCTGAAGTCTCTCTGGTATTCTGCTATCACAATTACTCCTAGCTTCCCATACGAGAGAAAACATATGACCCTTTATTTTCTGTGACTGGCTAATCTCCCTTAACATAATGTTCTCCAGGTCCATTCATTTTCCTGCAAATGACATAATTTTGTTCTTTACTGCTGAGTAAAATTCCACTGTGTGTATATCCCATAATTCTATAATCCATTCATCTGTTGATGAACACCTACATTGGTTCCATAATTTGGCTATTGTGAACTGTGCGGCTATAAACATGAATATGCATATATTACTATAATATTCTGATTTCAGTCCCTTTGGAAAGATGCCCAGGAGTGTATAGCTAGATGATTTTTCTTTTCAGGTTCAATTTTAGGGTGGTCAACAACCTATACTACTTCCTATGTCTTACACTAATTACCTCCCTGATTCCTGAAGGCATCTGAGACTGTGCTATTATCTTCACATGGAAGAGCCACATTTAGGTATGACTTTACTACCCTAACTCAATGGCATCATATGTTTAAAAAGGAAATGAACCAGGCATGGTGGTGCACACCTGTAATCCCAGTACCTTGGAGGCTGAGAAATGAGGATCATAGGTTCGAGGACAGCCTCAGCAATGTAGTGAGACTCTCAGCAACCTAGAAAGACTGTTTCAAAACAAAAAATAAAGCTGGGCATGGTGGTGCACGCTTGTAATCCCAGTACTTGGGAGGCTGACACAGGAGGATCACAGGTTCGAAACCAGCCTCAGCAACTTAGTGATGCTCACAGCAACTTAGTGAGACCTTGTCTCCAAATAAAAAATAAAATAGGAAGCCAGGTGTGGTGGCACCCGCTTGTAATCCCAGTACTTGGGAGGTGGAGACCGGAGGATCCGGGTTCGCGGCCAGCCTCAGCTACTTAGTGAAGCCCTTCGGAACTTCGTGAGACCTGGTTTCAAAATAAAGGATAAAAAATAGGGCTGGGGGTGTAGCTCAGAGGTAGAACGCCCCTGGGTTCAATCCCCAGTACTGCAAATATAAAATAAAATATGGTCTGGGGGTGGAGCCTGGAGGTAGAAGGTCCCAGAGTTCTATCCCCAATATCACAAAAAATAAATAAATAAATAATAAAAAGGTCTGGGGGTATAACTCAGAGGTAGAATGCCCCTGGGTTCAATCCCCAGTAAAACACACACACACATACACACACACACATATGGGTGCGCGCACATATACAGCATAAGATCAAGAAGACAAGCAAAGAATGAGAAAACTGAATGGACTTTATAGAGATAATTATAGCCAAAAGCATACAAGTCAAAGTCAATCATATATATGCACATGAGAAAGGGGGGTCCACACCTCCAAATCAAGAGTAAAAGGAGAAGCAATAAATTTCAGCCATAACTAATCTCTACTTCTAAACGATATTTCAATGAATACTTTATTAGTTTCTTATTAAATGTACTATTCTTTATCTGTTCAGTAAGGTTGAATGGATTCAAGATTCATTATATATACTCCTTTTATATGCCTCACAGCACATGAAGGTGATACTCAACACAAGGAAGAAAACTTAATATGCAAAGAGGAGAGCTGAAATGCATGCTCTTAGTTATTACGTCCAGTTCTTCAGACTCATAAGCACAATAATAGTGAAATGACTCTAATTGCTCTGTTGCAGATGAAAAAGCCAACTGATGGGCATCTTTTTAGTGACATTCATTTTTTGCTTACTTACTATATGGGGTTTACTTTTTTTTTGGATACTGGGGATTGAACCCAAGGGCATTCTACCTCTGAGCTACACCCCCAGCCTTTTTTATTTTTTACTTTGAAACAAGGTCTCACTAAGTTGCTGAGGCTGGCCTTGAATCTGCGATCCTCCTGTCTTGGCCTCCCATGTACTGGGATTAAGGCTTGTCCCACTACACTTGCCATCATACTTTGTGTGTGTGTGCATGTGTGCGTGTGTGTGTGTGTGTGTGGTACTGGGGATAGAATCCAGGGGCCTTCTACCTCTGGGCTACATCCCCAGAGCTATTTTATTTTTTATTTGGAAAAAGGGTCTCGCTAAGTTGCTGAGAGCCTCACTGAGTTGCTAAGGCTGACTTCAAACCTATGATCCTCCGGTCTCAGCCTCCCAAGTACTGGGATTACAGATACGTGCCATGATACTCTGTTTTCTTATTTGAATTAACAGGTATGTACTAGTAGATTTTTGTTGTTGCTTCTGTTGTTTAAATTTATATATATGTAACGTATAATATTATATATTATAATATTATATATTATATGGGGGGAGGGGTTACTGGGGATTCAACCCAGGGATATTTTACCTCTGAGCTAAACCCTCAGTCCTATTTTTTTATTTTGAAACATGGTCTCACTAAATTGCTGAGAGTGACTAAGTTGCTGAGGCTAACCTCAAACCTGCAATTCTCCTGTCTCAGCCTCCCAAGTACCCCATGGGATTACATACCTATGCCACCATCCTCAGATAGTGGTGAAATTTTTCTTTTTTTTTTTTGGTACTGGGGATTGAACTCAGGAGCATTCTACCTCCAACCTATACCCCCAGCCCTACTTTTTATTCTTTATTTTGAAACAGAGTCTAAGTTGCAGAGGGCCTCACTAAGTAACTGATGCTGACCATGAACCTGCGATCCTCCTATCTCAGGCTCCCAAGTACTGGGATTACAAGTGTGTGCCACCACACCCGGCTTGTGGTGGTATTTTAACATAGCTATAAGTAGAAGTACATAATAAACACCATGCCTGGCAATTCCAAAGAAAATAATAAACTTCGCTGTGCCTTGGAAGCATGATGTTCAGAATTCACAATTGTGTGTGTGTGTGTGTGTGTGTGTGTGTGTGTGTGTAAGTAAATGGGGATTGAACCCAAGGGTATTCTACCTCCAAGCTATACCTCCAGTCCTATTTTTTATTCTTTATTTTGAAACAGGGTCTCACTAAGTTGCGGAGGGCCTCACTAAGTAGCTGAGGCTGGCCGCGAACCTGCAATCCTCCTGTCTCAGCCTCGGAAGTACTGGGATTACAAGTGTGTGTCACCACGCCCGGCTTTACTTTATTTATTTATTTATTTATTTATTTATTTATTTATTTATTTATTTTGTACTGGGGATTGAACCCAGAGGCATTCTAACTTTGAGCTCCACCCCCAGCCTTAATTAATTAATTTATTTGTTTTGAAACAGGGTCTCTAAATTGCTAAGGCTGGCCTCAAACCTGCAATCCCCAGTCTCAGGCTCCCAAGTACTGGGATTACAGGCATGTGCCACCACGCCCAACTCTCTTCTTATCTGAAATAACAGGTATGTACTGATGGATTTTTGTTGTTGTTGCTGTTGTTTTAATCTTTTTATATTTATATACATGAGGGCGTTACTGGGGATTGAATCCAGGGATATTTTACCTCTGAGCTAAACCCTCAGCCCTATTTTTTATTTTGAAATAGTCTCATTATGTTCCTGAGGGTCTAGCTAAATTGCTAAGGCTGGCCTGAAACCTGCAATCCTCCTGTCTCCGCCTCCCAAATACTGGGATTATAGACATGTGCCACCACACCTGGATTTTTTTAATACTTTTATTGCTGCATTGTAATTATACAACACAGTGAGATTCAAATATATAAATATATGCACACCTCACTTGGTGTGTTTTAACTTTTAAATATGCTAAAGGGCTGGGGAAGTAGCTCAGTGGTAGAGCCCAGCATACAAAAGGTTCAATCACCAGTACTACCAAAAAAAAAAAAAAAAGGGAGAGAGAGAACACAAAATATATTAGTATCCCCAGAGAGAGAAGATATTACACCCACAAAAAAATGATTATGAAAATCCAACCTAAACAAGGACACTCGTAGAAATGTACAATGTAATTGATGAAATAAATTCAACAGAAAGATTACAGATAATGTCAAGGAGAGCACTCAGAATGTCAGCTGAACCAGGCATAGTGGCATATGCCTGGAATCTGAGCTACAGGGGATGCTAAGGCAAGAGGGTCAAAAGTCCAAGGCCAGCCTGGGTTACCTACCAAGACTCTGTCTCTGTTTCTGTCTTTTTTTTTTTTTTTTGGTACTGAGGACTGAACCCAAGGGCATTCTACCTCTGAGCTATACCCTCAGCCCATTTGTTTTAATTATTTTTTTTATTTTGAAACAGGGTCTTGCTAAATTGTTGAGGGTGGCCTTGAACCTGAGATCCTCCTGTCTCAGTCTCCCAAGTACTGGGATTACAGGCATGTGCCAACACAGCTAGCTCTATCTATATCTTTTAAGAGACAATGTCTCTTTTGGGGGGGGGGGGTTCTGGGCTAAACCCTCAGCCCTATTTATTTTTTATTTAGAAACATAGTCTCATTAAGTTGCTGAGGATCTAAATTGCATTCTACCTCCAAGAAACAACCTCAGAAGCCTGGAGTGGTGGCCCACACTTGTAATCCCAGTACTTGGGAGGCTGAGACCAGAGGATCGGGGTTCGCTGCCAGCCTCAGCTACTTAGTGAGGCCCTCCGCAACTTAGTGAGACCCTGTTTCAAAATAAAGAATTAAAAATAGGGCTGGAGGTATAGTAGTGGGGAAAAAAAAAGAAAAAGAAACACCCTCAGCCTCTATCTGTATTTTTTAAGAGACACTGTCTCCCTTTTTTTTTTTTTTTGGTTTTTGTTTTTTTGGATACTGGGCTAAACCCTCAGCCCTATTTATTTTTTTTAATTTGAAACATAGTCTCATTAAGTTGCTGAGGGTCTGGCAAAGTTGCATTCTACCCAGAGGCATTCTACCTCCAAGCTACACCCTCAGCCTCTATCTGTGTATCAGTATCTTTTAAGAGACACTGTCTTTTTTTTTTTATACTGGGCTAAACTCTCACCCCTATTTATTTCTTATTTTGAAACATAGTCTCATTAAGTTGCTGAGGGTCTGGCTAAGTTGCATTCTACCCAGAGGCATTCTACCTCTAAGCTACACCCTCAGCCTGATTTTATTTATTTGCAAACAGGGTCTCACTAGATTGCTTAGAGCCTTGCTAAATTGCCAACACTGGCTTTGAACCTGCAATACTCCTGTCTCAGCCTCCCAAGTACTGGGATTACAAGCACCACCACACCCAGCTGAGACTCTGTCTCTTAAAAATTAAAAAGGCCCTGGGTTCAATCCTCAGTTCTTCAGTACCACAAACAAAAAAGTGCTTTTTAAGTTTTTGTGTTATATAAGCTATCTGATCACATAATTATTTGAAGAGGCTATTAAATGTATTCTTCCCTTTTCTTAAGTACATTACAGGGAGGAGGCCAGACTTTCTTTATATTCTTCAAAGAAAACATCAAAGCAGATTAAATGAGCTGGGCTTGGGGGTACACACCTTAGTCCCAGCTACTTGGGACGTCAAGGAAGAAATTCAGAAATTTCACACAATGCTGCTTCTTTAGGATGCACAAACACGGGAGTAAACAAAGACTGGGGAAACATGGAAACCTAATACCTGTGTAAAGGTCATTAGAATCAAGACTCTCTTCATAAAACCAATTTGAAGGATTACTCCCTCAGAAGGTACATAAAGTAAATTTAAAACACACACACACACACACACACACACACACACACACACACACCTCACCAATAGCAAAGAAATAAATTTATCACTGCTTTAGTTCAGGGTAAGGAAAAATTTTTCACCTGAGAATTTCTTTTGCATGTATGTGGGGTGGGGGATGGGGGACTGGGGACTGAACCCAAGGGCATTCTACCTCTGAGATATACCCCCAACCCTTTTTAGGTTTCTTTGTTTTGAAACAAGGTCTTGCTAGGTTGCCGAGAGTTTCGGCTAAGTGGCTGAGGTTAGCCTCAAACCTACTATCCTCCTGTCTCAGCTTCCCAAGTACTAGGATCACAGGAGTGTGCCACCACACCTGGCTTCTCCAGCCTGGCGAAGTGGTGCTCAGCTGTAATCCAAGACGAAGAAAGTTGAAACAAGAGGATCCCAGGTTTGAGGAAGCATGCAGTAACATGGCAAGACCCTGTTACAAAATTTTAAAAGGCTGGGATGTAGCTCGAAGGTAGAATGCCCTGGATTCAATCCCCAGTACCAAAAAATAAATAAATAAGTAAATAAAAAATAAAGAACCTCAGACTTGAAACTGGTATAATTAAGACATTTAAAAAATAAAGTGAGCCAGGTGTGGTGGCGCAAGCTTGTATTCCTAGTACTTGGGAGGTGGAGACCGGAGGATCCAGGTTCGCGGCCAGCCTCAGCTACTTAGTAAGGCCCTCCGCGACTTCGTGAGACCTAGTTTCAAAATAAAGTATAAAAAATAGGGCTGGGGGTGTAGCTCAGAGGTAAAACGCCCCTGGGTTCAATCCCCAGTACCACAAAAAAAAATTAAAAAAATTAAAAAATAAAAAATAAAGTGAGTCGGGTGTGGTGGTGCACGCTTGTAATCCCAGTACTTGGAAGGCTGAGACCAGAGGATCCGGGTTCGCGGCCAGCCTCAGCTAGTTAGTGAGGCCCTCCGCAAACTTAGTGAAACCCTGTTTCAAAATAAAGAATAAAAAATAGGGCTAGGGGTGTAGCCCGGAGGTAGAATGCCCCTGGGCTCAATCCCCAGTACCACACACACAAAAGAAAAAAGTGAAAAATAAGCCTGTGGTATGGTGTGTGGTGGCACATGCCTGTAATCCCAGTACTGGGAGGCTGAGACAGGAGGATCACAGGTTCCAGGTCAGCCTCAACAGCTTAGCAAGACTCTCAGCAACCTTGCAAGACCCTGTTTCAAAACTAAAAAAATAAAAAGGGCTGAAGGTATAGCTCAAAGGTAGAATGTCTCTGGGTTCAATCCCCAGTACCAAAAAAATAAAGTTAAAAATGGAAAATAAAAAACAGAAACAGCTAATAATTTGAGAAACCATTTATATTAAAAACAAAAATAAGACAGGCATGGTGGCGCATGCTTGTAATTCCAGTACTTGGGAGGCTGAGACAGGAGGATTGCAGGTTCATGGCCAGCTACTTAAGAAAACAGCTATTTAAAAAACACACACACACATCTCACCAATAGCAAAGAAATAAATTTATCACTGCTTTAGTTCAGGGTAATGAAAAATTTTTCACCTGAGAATTTAGTGAGGCCCTCTGCAACTTAGTGAGACCCTGTTTCAAAATAAAGAATAAAAAATAGTACTGGGGGTGTAGCTCAGAGGTAGAATGCCCCTGGGTTCAATCCCGAGTACCGCAAAAAATAAAAACAAAATTAGAAAATATAGAAATTATTCATAACACAGACAAGACCTCTATAAAAAAAAGAAAATATTGTCTAAAAAGAGAAATTCAAGCAAATACAAAGACATACCATGTTCATGAATTGGTAGACAACTTAGTGTAGGATTATTGAGATATTCCAACAAAAACACAAGTTTCTTTAAATCAACATTCACAAGATGATTCTAAAAAGTATAAGATCAGTCAGGCGTGGTGGTACACGCCTGTAATCCCAGTATTTGGGAGGCTGAGACAGGAGAATTGTGGGTTCAAGGGCAGTCTCAGCAAGTAGTGAGACTTTCATCAACCTAGTGAGACCCTGTTTCAAAATAAAAAGAGCAGGGCATGGTGGCACACGCTTGTAATCCCAGTACTTTGGGAGGCGGAGACTGGAGGATCCGGGTTCGCGGCCAGCCTCAGCTCTCTCTCTCTCTCTCTCTCTCTACCTAGTGAGGCCCTCCGCAACTTCGTGAGACCTGGTTTCAAAATAAAGCATAAAAAAAAATAGGGCCGGGGGTGTAGCGCGGAGGTAGAATGCCCCTGGGTTCAATCCCCGGTACCGCAAAAAAAAAAAAAAAAAGTTCTTCAGTGTATCTAAACTTGGAACCTAGTGAGAAACTGTTTCCAAATAAGAAATAAAATTGGGCTGGGGATATAGCTCGAAAGTAGAAGTCCCTGCATTCAATCCCCAGTGCCACATAAAATAAAATAAAGGACTACTTAAGTATCCTCAAAAATGGCAGGTATTTTTTCCTAAGAACACGGGATTCAAAGAGCAAGGAAAAACCTATATGCCTTTAATGACAGCCTCAGACATCACTATTAATTGTTGCATTCTCTTGTGCGCCATCACTCCCGGCTAAAACACTGTTTTTAAAGCCACAATGAGCCGGGCGTAATCCCAGTACTTGGGAGGCTGAGACAGGAGGATCCGGATTCCCGGCCAGCCTCAGCTACTTAGTGAGGTCCTCCACAACTTAGTGAGACCCTGTTTTAAAATAAAGAATAAAAAAATAGGGATGGGGGTGTAGCTCAGAGGTAGAATGCCCCTGGGTTCAATCCCCAGTACCACAAAACAAAAAAAAAGCCACAATGAGCTGGGCTTTAGAAAGTACCGAGCAGAGTACTTTTTTTTTATAAAGAATTAAAACTTGGGCTGGGGGTGAAGCTCAGAGGTAGAATGCCCCTGGGTAGCTGGGCGTGGTGGCGCACGCTTGTAATCCCAGAACTTTGGGAGGCAGAGACCGGAGGATCCGGGTTTGCTGCCAACTTCAGCGCGCATATGCGCGTGCGCGTGATCGATCTATCT
Source organism: Glis glis (assembly GCA_004027185.1). Classification (NCBI taxonomy): domain Eukaryota; kingdom Metazoa; phylum Chordata; class Mammalia; order Rodentia; family Gliridae; genus Glis; species Glis glis. The sequence continues at coordinate 26,829 of PVJS01015604.1, read as the reverse complement.
CTCTCTCTCTCCTCTCTCTCTCTGTCCCTCTGTCTCTCTCTCTCTACCTAGTGAGGCCCTCCGCAACTTCATGAGACCCGGTTTCAAAAATAAAGCATAAAAAAAAAATAGGGCCAGGGGCGTAGCGCAGAGGTAGAACGCCCCTGCGTTCAATCCCCGGTACCGCCAAAAAAAAAAAAAAAAAAGAATGCCCCTGGGTTCAATCCCCAGCACCACAAAAAATAAAAAGTAAATAAAACCACAATGCCTTAGTGAGACTCTCATCAACTTAGCAAGACCATTTCCAAAAATAAAAATTAAAAAAATAGGCCTGGGGGGGTGTAGCTCGAAGGTTGAATGCCCCTCAGTTCAATCCACAATACCACAAAAAATAAGAACATTTCTTAAACATCAGTTGTAATGTGGAATTTCTAACCTCATCAATGAATTTTTATTATTCTCTTACATTAAAATCTACTTATTGGTATATTTTGCACTTTGAATCTTTTTCCTATTTTTTGTGTGTGATTTTTTTTAACATTACACATTGGTCATTTGTAAAATGGTTCAATAAGTTATACACTCTCATCAGAAAAGAATTTATCAAAAAAACTCTCAAATTCATAGCAATAGACACAAGTTTCCTAAACTCTAATTTTCATCTCAATTTTTATCATTGGCAACATATGTCAGTTGTTTGCCTGTGACAGGCTCAATTCATTCTTTTTTGAGAAAATGGCTGCCAAATACCCATGCCTAAAAACCATAATCTGTCAGTCACTCAAAAATTACTTAACGCCAGGTGTGGCGGCACATGCTTGTAATCCCAGTACTTGAGAGACCAAGACAGGAGGATCGCAGGTTTGCCGCCAGCCTCAGCAACTTAATGAGGCCCTCTCCAACTTAGTGAGAACCTGTTTCAAAATAAAGAATAAAAAATAGGGCTGGGGGTGTAGCTTAGAGGTAGACTGCCGTTGGGTTCAATCCTCAGTACTACAAATATATATATATAAATATATATATTGATGTAAAAAAAGCAGATGATTCAACTTGGATCAGTGTGGCAGTAAAGACAGGATGACTTTTAGTATGGTTTGAAGCCACTATCTTAACTCATGCTAAGGTGCCAGCAGTTTTATCCATTATTGCTTTTTCGCCATTAATATAAATTTTAGCACAGCTGGGCAATTTTAGCACACCTGGGCGTGAAAGCACAAGCCTGTAATCCCAGTACTTGGGAGGCTGAGACAGGAAGATTACAGATTCAAGGACAGCTTCAGCAACGTAGGGAGAACCTGTTTCAAAAACAAAAAAAAAAATAAGCCAGGTGTGGTAGTACACACCTGTAATCCCAGCAAACTGAGACAGGAGGATCAATAGTTTGAAGCCAGCCTCAGCAACTTACAGAGGCTGGCAGCAAGTAAACAAGATCCTGTTCCTAAATAAAAAATAAAATAGGTCTGGGGGTGTAGCTCAGAGGTAGAATGCCCTGTGTTCAACCCCCGGCACCACAAAAAAGGGAGGGAGGGAGGGAGGGAGGGAGGAAGAGTTGGTTGTGGAATTTAAAGGTAGAATGCCCCTAGGTTCAATCCCCTGTACCACACATACTAAAATACACACAGGTCAGCACAATAAATAAGGAAAGGTTAAAACATGCACGCATGTAATCCCAGTACTTTGGAGGCTGAGACAGGAGGCTCACAGGTTCAAGGCCAGCCTCAGCATTTTTTTTTTTTTTTGCAGTACTGGGGATTAAACCCAAGGGCATTCTACCTCCAAGCTACACCCCCAGTCCTATTTTATTCTTTATTTTGAAACAGGGCCTCACTAAGTTGCTGGTGATCCTCCCGTCTCAGTTTACCAAGTACTGGGATTACAAACGTGCACACCACGCCCGGCTCCCAGCCCTATTTTTTATTCTTTATTTTGAAACAGGGTCTCACTAGGTTGCAGAAGGCCTCACTAAGTAGCTGAGGCTGGCCACGAACCTGTGATCCTCCTGTCTCAGCCTCCCAAGTACTGGGATTACAAGTGTGCACCACCAAGCCCAGCTCCAGCCGCAGCAATTTAGCGAGGCCCTACGCAATTTAGCAAGACCCTGTTTCCAAATAAGAAATAAAAACGGACTGGGGATATAACTTGGAGGTAGAATGCCTCTGAGTTCAATCCCCAGTACAAAAACAAAAACAAAAAAAAAATGCCTTAACCTTGCAAAGCCTGCAAGGATCTCAGAGACACCACCACATCCACATTCTGTGAACCACATTTTTAAGACACTGCTTAAGGCCGGGTATGGTGTCACACACCTATAATCCCAGTACTTAAGAGGCTGAAACAGGAGGATCACAGGTTCAAGACCAGCCTTGGCCCTATTTTATTTGTTTTGAAACCTAGCGACACCCTGTTTCAAAACAAAACAAAATAGGGCTGGGGGTGTAGCTCAGAGGTACAATTCTGGGTTCAATTCCTAGTAACACAAACACAGGACTCATTGTTTAGCTAAGAACCATTGCTTAGCTGGGCATAGTAGTGTCCATGCCTATAGGCTCAGCTACTCAGGAGGCTGAGCCAAGATGATCATTTGCTTGAGCCCAGGAATGAAAGGCCAGCCTGGACAACATAGGGAGAATCAATCTCAAAGAAAAAAAAACCAGAATGTGGTGGCACACACCTACAACCCCAGTGACTCTGGAGGCTAAGGCAGGAGGATCACAAGCTTAAGGCCAGCCCTGGCAACTTAGTGAGACCATGTCTCAAAATAAAAATAAAAAGGATGGGGATACAGCTTAGTGGTAGAGCACGCCTGGGTTCAATCCCCAGTAAACACACACACACACACACACACACACACACACACGACAAAAAGAATATACAGACACAAAGCAAGCTGGGCATGGTGACGCATGCCTGAAATCACAGTACTTGTGAGGCTGAGAAAGGAAGATCCCAAGAACAAGGCCAGCATCCACAACACAGCAAGACCTTCAGCAACTTAGTGAGACCCTGTTTCAAAATTTAAAAAAATAAGCCAGGTATGGTGGCGCACACCTGTAATCCCACTACTTTGGGAGGCTAAAACAGAAGGATCACAGGTTCAAAAACAGCCTCAGCAACATAGCAAGACTCTCAGCAACCTAGTGAGACCCTGTTTCAAAATAAGAATAAAATAGAGCCAGGCGTGGTGGCGCATGCTTGTAATCCCAGTACTTGGGAGGCTGAGACAGGAGGATTGCAGGTTTGAGGACAGCCTCAGCAATTTACAGGGACCGTTTAAAAATTTTAAAAAGGGGTGGGGGTATAACTTGGAGGTAGAATACCCTCAGGTTCAATCCTTACTACCAAAAAAAAAAAGTAAGTAGGGGACAGAAACAGCATGAAGCTCCTTTAAGAGTAAAACAATTAAGTGGCAAAACTATGTCCCTTAACTCCAAATCAGGTGTTCTTTCCAGCACAGCTTGCTCTCCTTTTTTAAGAACAAAGCAAGAGGTACTTACAGAATTACTATCGAAAAAGTATTTTCTAGGCTCCCTACCAAAAAACATAAGTTCCACACTCAATATTTTTAGATCCTGTTTAGAAAGCAATATTACTTAAGATTGACAGTATTTACTGACTTTTAAGAACAAAAGATGGAGAACTAAAGAGGGAATTTACAGAATCATCACCTCTTTCTTGCATAAATTTCAGAGTGCCAATTTTAAAACCTCAGTCCCTAAGCCACATCAGTCAAACACAATTTGCATCTTGGTTCCCACTATATCTCACCTAACCTAGGTTTTCATAAGAACACTGAATCCCAAATGTCTTACTATGCTCATGGGGCCACAAGCAGTTAACGACACTCCCAATTATCAACTAGTATCTTCTCCATCAACTGAAACCTTATACTTAACATTCTTACCTACATGTTCCAATAATACCTCAAAACTGCCCGAAACTGAAATTATAGCCTCCCTCCACCACACACACCTTCTTCTGTGCCTGATTTTTCTTTCTTTCTTTAATAGTGCTAGGAGCTGGGAGTGATGGCACACTCCTGTAATCCAAGTATTTGGGAGGCTGAGACAGGAGGATTGCAGGTTCGTGGCCAACTTCAGCAACTTAGTGAGGCCCTCTGCAACTTAGGGAGATTCTGTTTCAAAATAAAAAATAAAATAGGAAGCTGGGTGTGGTGGCACATGCCTGTAATCCCAATGCTTGGGAAGCTGATACAGGAGATCACAGGTTCAAAGCCAGCTTCAGCAACTTAGGGAGACCATTTCAAAATAAAAAATAAAATAGGGCTGGGGGTGGAACTCAGAGGTAGAACACCCCTGGATTCAATTCCCAGTACCCCCAAAAAAAGTAAATTAGAGCTGGGGGTATAGTTCAGAGACAGAATGCCTCTGGGTTCGATCCCCAGTACCACAAAAAAAAGTGCTACTGATGGACCACAGGCCTTCCTGCATATTAGACAAGCAGCACTCTACCACTGACCTAACATCCCCAGCCCTGTACCTGAATTCTTACATTACAGAGCTAACCACCAACCAAACAAGTAATCTGGAATTCATCCAATATGTGTATCTCCTTCACTTTAATCTCAATGCCCACCTCCATTCCAATGGCCACTTACAATCAGTTACTAATAATAAATAGCTGCCATCTCATTAGTAATTACCATGTACTAGTCACTTTACATATTTTCTCCTCATTCTTTCAATAACCCTATGATGTATTTTTATCCCTATTTCATAAATGAGAAAACTGAGAATAAAAATAATTCATCTAGCTGGGCGTGGTGACACATGCCTGTAATCTCAGTTCTTGGGAGGCTAAAACAGGATCGCAGGTTCGAGGACAGCCTCAGTAACTCAGCAAGACTCTGTTTCAAAATAAAAAATTTAAAAAGAGGGCTGGGGGTGTAGCTTGGAGATAGAATGCCACTAGGTTCAACCCCCAGTACCAAAAAAAAAAAAAAAAAAAGAATTAATCTACCCAAGTCATAAGTAGGAAATAGCAGCCGGGCGTGGTGGCGCACGCTTGTAATCCCAGTACTTGGAAGGCTGAGACCGGAGGATCCGGGTTCGCGGCCAGCCTCAGCTACTTAGTGAGGCCCTCCACAACTTCTTGAGACCCGGTTTCAAAATAAAGGATAAAAAATAGGGCCGGGGGTGTATCTCGGAGGTAAAACGCCCCTGGGTTCAATCCCCAGTACCAAAAAAAAAAAAAAGTAGGAAATAGCAAAGGAGACATCTAAACTCAGTACGTCTCACAAAGCCCCTACCATTCCCCCATAACAAAATGCTTCCTTCTGCAACACCTGGAATCAGCCCTTTATTACCCATTCCAGATGATAATTTCTCACCTAGATTAGTGCCAAGATTCTAACTGGTTTCTAACTGCCTCCAGCCTTGCCTTCATCCCTCTAGTGATCTTTCTGGATAACAAGTCTGATCCTTTTTCCCTCTTGATATTAATGCTCTTCAGGAAGGTCCTCCAATTTACAGAATACACTCTACAGGGTAAATTTGGACCCACTAGTACAGGTCCAAATCCCTTCCCTACAGTTCCAAAATTCAAAACCCTTGAAATTTAATTTTTTCAAAGTTTGCAACAAACCAGGCTGAGACAGGAGGATTGCAGGTTCAAGGACAGCCTCAGCAACATAGTGAGATTCTCAGCAACCTAGTGAGACCCTGTTTCAAAATAAAAAGTAAAAAGGGCTGAGGGTGTAGGTCAGAGGTAGAATGTCCCTGGGTTCAATCCCCAGCATCACACACACACACACAAAATTTGCAAAAAACCTCACCTGAATCACAGGAGGCTACTGTCTATTTATCCCACTAGTATGATATTCATGTGTTTCAGTGCAGAAACATTAATGTGTTCGATAATGAAATGTTAACCCAGACCCCACTAGAGTACTACCTAAGAGACCTTACTAGGAAAAAGGAAAATTCCAAAATACTGCATTGTGAAGTCCAAAGTTCATCTAGACCCAAAGGCTTCAGAAGAGGGACTGTAGACCCCGTTTGTATTCAGCCCATCAATCCAATCTAACTTCCACCAATCACCTGACACATCCTTTAGTTTCCAGAGATGTAGAAGGTGGCCCATGCCCTGAATACCCTCTAACCCAGAAAAGTACCCTTCAAGAAACCTACTCAAGGATTTCCTTTACTGTGAAGTTTCCTTGACCTTCCCTCCATGTGTCACAACCATGGTCCCAAGTACCTGCCTCCACTGCTGCAATGAGATCCTCATTCAGCATTTTATTCAATCACAGAATAGTGCCCAGAACAGTAGGGGCTCCTTAACGAATAATACATGAAACAAATTCGTGTCCAGCTTTCCCTAACTCCTATTTCCCTTCAAAGTTCATTTCTCCTTCATCCTCGAACGTTAGGAATTTTCCCTAACCATGTTAAGCCCTTCACAGCTACTACCACTTCCCTAGTTCCTCCTTCCCAATGCCATCTTAAAATTATTTTCTAATAGGCGCCTTTTAGCCCCAAGTTCTCCCTAATGTCTTCTACCCACCGCCATTTAATCCGTAGTCCTTTCTCCTAACCAAGAACGGGTCAATTTCCCTCCCTCCAGAGCAATCCATCCACACAGCCCTTACCCCTTACCCACCTCCTTCAACAACCCCTCTCCGGGTACAGGCCTTTCCACCCCAAACACTCTCTCACAACGGGTTTCACAGAACCCTCTCCTCTCCCTGTCCGAGTCCGCCGCTCCAGAACCAGCTCCAAGCCCGCATCCACACCTCACAAACCTCCCTCGCAGCCAGTGTCCCCTCCCCCCGTGTCTCGCAGCCGGCACCCCTCCTTCTAGCCTCCCCTCTCTCTCTCTCTCTCGAGGTCCGGCTTCTGCAGAGCCTGCCCCAGGGGCCGGCCTCGCGCCTCCCAGACCCCCGAGGAGCGCGTCGGCCCGGGCAGCCCCGGGCTCCTCCCGCCGCACATCCTCCTGGGCTGGGCAGATCCCCTGCGGCCCGGACGCGGGCAGGGCCTCGGGCTCACCTTGCTGGATGTCGCCGTTGCTGCCCCCCGGGATGGGCACGCTGAGCTGGCGCTCGGGCTCGGGCAGGCAGCGCAGGCAGAAGGAGTGCAGGCAGGGCAGCAGCTTGGGCTCCGCCTCACGCCGGCTCTGCAGGCTCTGCTGACACACGGCACAGGTGTCCAGGAGCGAGGCCGGCGGCCCCGGAGGCGGCCCGGACGAGGGGCCCGGAGCCGGGGCGGCCGCTGCCGCCGGGGCCGGCGTCGACACGGCCCCCCCGGGGACGCCGGCGCCCGCTGAGGCCGCAGGGGCTGAGACGGCCGGGGCCGAGCCCGAGGAGGCCGCGGCCACCCCCCCGTCGTCGGGCCCGGCCGCGCCGCCCTCCGCGCCAGCCCGGCCGCCTTCCTCCTCCTCCTCCTCCACCAGCACCGCGGCGAGAGGCGGCTCCGCCTCCTGCGCCGCGGGCCCGGCGGTCCCGGCAGTTACCGGCGCGCTGCCGCTGCCCCCGCCACCGCTCTCAGCCTCGCCGCCGCCTTTGTTTTCCGCCATGTTTTCCTCTTTGAACCCGCCGGACCGCCCCGCGCCGCCCGCCGCCCGCGTCGCCGCCGCCGCCGCCCCCAGCCCCAGCCGCAGCCGCAGCGAGAGCGGCCGCCGAGAGCGAGCAGGCGAGCGAAGCCACGGGAGCGCGCGCGCACTCGGCGCCCCCGCCCTCGCGTCGCACGGCGGAGGGGCGCGCGCACGCACGCACGCACGCACGGCCGCGGAGGGGCGGGAGCTCGGCGCGCGGGCGCGCAGCCCCCCGGGACCCGGGTCCCCGCTCGGGGCTGGCTCCTGGCGTCGGTGCCCCGCCGCTCTGCGCGGAAGGAGTTCCTAGAGCCCGAGGCCTTTGGCGCGGGGCGGCCTTCGGCTGCGGGGAGTTCAGAGCGCGGACGCCGCGACCGTGCGCGGAGGAGGGCAGGGAAGGCGGCCGGCTAGGAGGCCAGGCCGGGCCCCGGCGGCCCGGTCCCCAGCGCCGGCGCGTCTCCGCCGGAGCCTCACCTGCCGCCTCCGGGGTCGCCGTGTCGTCGGGCCGTTCCCTGCAGCGGCTGCGGCTCGGGAGCAGGAAGGCGGGATGCCTTTGCTTTGCTTTGAACTAGAGGACTACCAGAAATAGCCTGAAAACACCAGTGAGGAAGAAACTCCTTAACACCTATTTTTAGCTTCGTAAAGTGATTCTCAGATGTTGCTACGTATCAAAACCAGTCAACTGAACCGCTCTTTCAAATCCGAGGTGCCATGGCCACACCCAGACCTGAATCAGGAAGTGGGGGGAGAGCGGATGGGTGTTGAGAAGTCATTTCAGTGACTGATGTGTGTCCATTTGGGGAGTCACTGATCTACCCAAGATAATGTCCTGAGAGTCCCCCTTAGTGTTCCGGGGTGGGGTGGGGGGCAATGCCCTAACAATCTTAGTAACAGAAGCTTTCAGAAAGGGTTGTCTTTTTACTTGAAAAAGTATTGGGGGGCCAGTCATATAATGCAATCGCTTTTTTTAATTCTTACACAATATTCCCAAAAAGCTTATCTGTGTTGGTTTAAATCCTTAAACCGCCGGGCGGGCGTGGTGGTGCACACCTGTAATCCAAGTACTTCAGAGGCTGAGACAGGATGATGGCAGGTTCGAAGACAGCCTTAGCAAGTAGTGAGACACTCATTAACCTAGCGAGACCTTGTTTCCAAATAACTGGACTGGGGGTGTAGCTCAGAAGTAGAATGCCCCTGGGCTCAATCCCCAGTACCACAAAATAAATAAATCCTTAAACCACGTGAAGCTGGCACATTTCTGTAATCCCGCCAACTGGTAAACTGAGGCAGGAGGTACTAAATTAGAAGACAAGGACAGACTTGTAATCCCCCCAAAAAAATAAATAAATAAAAGTTAAGAGGCCAATTTGGGCAATATATAAAGACGCTATCTCCGGAAAAGAAAAAAAGCAGTACCACTAGAAAAAAAAATCTAAAAATAAAAAAAAGAGGGAGGTACTGGGGAATTATGTTGACCAAAATATGTAATATGCATACACAAATATGTAGCAAACCCCACTATTACATTTAATAATGGACCAATTAAAAAGTGAAAGAATAAACATTACAGGGCTGCAAATGGCTCTTGTTTTTTCAAAAATATTAACTTCCTTACTATGTGTCAGATAGTGTTAGATAACTGGGATTACAACAAATACAAAACAAAGGAGCTCCCAGCCTTCCAGAAGTTTACAAAGCAATGGAGGAAGCTGGACAGTAAATCTGTCAGGGACAGAAAGGGAAGCAGAAAGCCCAGAGTGGTGGTGCAAGCTTGTAATCCCAGTACTTGGGAGACTGAGAGGAGGATCACAGGGTTCAAGGACAGCTCAGCAAGTAGTGAGACGCTCATCAACCTAGCGAAACCCTGTTTCAAAATAAAAATAAGCCGGGCGTGGTGGTGCACGCTTGTAATCTCAGTACTTGGGAGGCTGAGACTGGAGGATCCAGGTTCACGGCCAGCCTCAGCTACTTAGTGAGGACCTCTGCAACTTAGTGAGACCCTATTTCAAAATAAAGAATAAAAAAATAGGGCTGGGGGTATAGGTCGGAGGTAGAATGCCCCTGGGTTCAATCCCCAGTACTGCAAAAATAGAAAATAAATAAATAAAATAATAAAATAGTGCTGGGGGTGTAGCTCAGAGGTAGAATGCCCCTGGGCTCAATCCCCAGTACAAAAAATAAAAAGAAACATAGTGAAAGGGATTAGAGATGATTGAGGAAAGCCTCTGTTGATACGGTTGAAGTAACCTGGCCTGCAGAGGAGTGTTCCAGGTAGAGGAATGGGTGGCAAGTGTAAAGGGCCTGAGGCAAACAGATTCTTGGCTTGTTAGAGGAATGATCGAAAATAGACATGTGAGCCGGGTGTGGTGGCGCTCACCTGTAATCCCAGTACTTGGGAGGCTGAGACAGAAGGATCACAGGTTCAAAGACAGCCTCAGAGCCCAGCAAAGTGGCCCAGGCTTGTAATCCCAGTACTTGGGAGGCTGAGACAGAAGGATTGCAGGTTCACAGCCAGCCTCAGCTACTTAGGCCCTCCACAACTTAGTGAGACCCTGTATTAAAATAAAATAATAAAATAGGGCTGGGGGTATAGCTCAGAGGTAGAATGCCCCTGAGTTCTGTCCCCAGTACCACACACACAAAAACAAAGACAGCCTCAGTAACATAGATTCAGCAATTTAGTGAGACTTTGTTTCAAAATAAAAAATAAGCCTGGCATGGTGATGCAAGTTTGTAATCCCAGTACTTGGGCGGCTGAGACAAATGGGTCACAGGTTCGCCAATAGCCTCAGCTACTTGTGAGGCCCTCCACAACTTAGTGAGACCCTATTTCAAAATAAAGAATAAAATAGGACTGGGGATGTAGCTTGGAGTAGAATGCCCCTGGGTTCAATCCCCAGTACCACAAGAAGAAGAAGGAGAAGGAGGAAAAGAAGAAGAAGGAGACGTAAGAAAATTACTAGGGGGACCAGGCCATGTTCAGAAATGGTCTTCAGTTTTTACAAGCATGCCTTTAAAACTTTTTTCCTTTCAAACATTATAAATTGACTCTTAAAATTTTTCATAAATTTGCCGGGTAGTGCATGCCCATAATCCCAGTCCTTGGAAGGCTGAGACAGGAGGACTTCAGGTTATAGGACGGCCTCAGCAAGTAACAAGACACTCACCAATTTAGCGAGATCCTGTTTCAAAAACAAAAATAATACAAAGGGCTGAAGATGTAGCTCAGAGGTAGAATGCCCCTGGGTTCAATCCCCAGTACTAAAATAAATAAATAAATAATTTTTTGTCATAAGTTTAAAAAGTTACATTGTAATTACTGACTTTTATAACACTGACATTTTTTAATTGTTGTGTTGTTTATATTTGTGTGTTGGGAAGGGGTACTGGGAATTGAACTTAGGGGCATTCTACCTCTGAGCTATATCCCCAACCCTTTTTATTTTTTAATTTGAAACAGAGTCTCACTAGGTGGCTGAGAGTCTCACTAAGTTGCTGAGGCTATGCTGGAACCTGCCATCTTCCTGTCTCAGCCTCCCAAGTACTAGGATTACAGGCTTGCGCCACCAAGCCCTGCTATTTTGTCATTTTTAAAACTAATGGTAGCCGGGTGTGGTGGCATACGCTTGTAATCCCAGTACTTGGGAGGTGGAGACCGGAGGATCTGGGTTCGCGGCCAGCCTCAGCTACTTAATGAGGCCTTCCGCAACTTTGTGAGACCTGGTTTCAAAATAAAGTGTAAAAAATAGGGCCCGGGGTATACCTCAGAGGTAGAACGCCCCTGGGTTCAATCCCTGGTACCGCAAAAAAAAATAAAATAAAATAAAAACTAATGGAAAAGTAAACACTAAATTGGCTTAGTACCATTATGTAGTTTTGTTTTTTGTTTTGTTTTGTTTTGTTTTGTTTTGTTTTGTTTTGTTTTGTTTTGTTTTGTTTTGTTTTGTTTCAGCACTGGAGAATGAACCTAGAGCCTTGCAATTGCCAGGCAAGCACGCTATGCCTGAATTACATCCCCAGACCCTGTTTTTGGTTGGGTTTTGGTGCCGTGCCCACGCAGCCTGGCCCAAGTATCTGCGGAGGGTGTCGGGATTGAGCACACAGGAACACAGGCTTGAGGCTGAAGTCTCTTTATTGCTTTCCAAGGTCAGGTTTTGGTTAATACTGCAGCAGCCTCGACTTTATTCAGCCCAGTCTTTATATATCTTCCTAGAGCATCAGAAATAGATACAAAGTCCTTTTACCGTACAATGTTAACATTTATCTGAGCAGACAGAATGTTCCCTGACCACCTCCCTCCTGCAGGTCCTGTGCCCCTGGGGGGGTCCCTCTCCCTCTAGGATCAAAGAACGGTCAAGTCTCTCCTCTGAGAACATTCACCTGTTGTTAAATACACAGCACAATAGGTCTCAATCCACCCGTCTGGCAGAACTCGTACCTGTCTGGCAGACTCGTACCTCTCAGGGCCGTGTCCAACTATAACCCAGAAGCCAAAGAAATGGCTCCCGACAGTTCCCCCCTTTTTATTTTTTAATATAAAGCCTTTAACCCTTTAATAAAGGCGCAGTTGACTGTGCCTGTCTTAGGTTGTTCTCTCCAAAGGATAAGTCTTACCCGTCATTGGAACATAGATGTAACTCATCTATGCCCTGTCTTAGGTTGGCTTATTTTGAGAGAATCTTACCCGTCATTGACTACCAGCCACTGCTCAGGGAACAGTACGAAGGTTAAGTCCATGCACCTCAGCCCTGATTTTCCAAAGTGTTCTGAGAAAGTATTTCACCAAGGTAGGAAAACATAATCCCAGAAGAAGGAGAATTCCAAGACCCGAGACACCTCCCAGTAGAGAGGTAAATCATGACCAAGAGGGTAAGGTAGCCCTTAACTTATTTAGAATGTCTGCCGCTGTTTTTTCTGCATTAAACTTAAGCAGTTTAGTATTTTTAACAGGGATCATAACAACAGAAGGTTGTTGAAGAATCATTACAAGTGTCATTAGGCATCACAGATACACAATTAGTAAAGGTACAATTTTTATAGCTAACACTAAACACATTTGTTTGTATAGTCAATATCTACTACTAATGATACAAAAGGTAAATTAACACAGGCAGAAACATTGCCTTTTAACTTGTTTCCCGATTCAGCAACTTTTCTCAAAGCTGCACCCAGCTTCCACAAATAAGTTTTCTAAAATCCAGTTGCAAATTGTCAAAGTCCGCTGAATATGACAGTGTGGCACTAGTGTCCTTTAAATTAGACCAGTCCAAAATATATTTGTCACTTCCCGTCATATTAACAGCTGGATGGAGCGATGGTGGGTCAGGGACATAGGTCTGAGAAACTTCTGCCTCCATTCTCAGGAACAGATTCGGCAATTTCATCATTAACAGCAGCCTTGGGAATCGTCTCAGTTTCCATGGCGGTAAATCGCACCAGCCTCTCTGGTAGCCACCTGGCATTCTCTTCATTCTGTGGGAAAACCCAAACATGCCCTCTTCCCCATATTAATACCGGATCGGGGCCATGCCATTGTCCTGTACACGGATCCTTCCATCTCACTTGAGCATCTTGTTTGATATAGTCTGATATTTTTATCTGGAATTTAAATACAAACATCATTATTTTTTACACAAGCATATCCTCTACCAAGAGTTATTAATGAAGATGGACCTTTCCCTTTTCCATCCAAGGGATCCTTTTAGAAGACCTGAGGAATAAGTTGAGTCAGTGAATGAGTTTCCATTGCATGTCTCTCAGATGCTGTAAGAGAATCATTATCAATTTGAATGAAAAAAATTTTTAAAAGTAACAAGAAAATTCTTAGGGAAAGCATGACTTCATATTCCCCCTTTTTTGTTTTAAAAGAGATTTTTGAATTGAGGTTAATAGGTTTATGGCTGATAAAGCATTATGTTAGAAGTTGTCTGTCTGTAATATTAGTAAACAACAGTTGTAAAGATATGTAAGGAAAATATAAAATAAAATTATTAGGGACAAGAACAAATCCAGTTTGTATAATAGTTTAGATAATATCTAATGATATAAACAAATTTTTATTTAAACATGACCTTTAAATATAATTATTATTAATACCCAATTTAATTAGAGCGGCACAACTTGGAATGCCAAATGCTTATGCACTTTTAGTTAGTTTGGTTTAGAAATGATCATAATAGTCAAGCGTTGTGGCACACGCCTGTAATTCTTAGAGAACAGTGCTGATGAAAAGAAATAGGATTATAGTTGATGGCATTTAGTCACAGCAAAACAGGTATAAACCAGGTTTTTTAAATGACAAGGATTTTTTAAATGGTATTAAATATCAGATATAATGTATTGCATTGAAGAGATTATTTATTGGTTACACCTTGTATGTATACAAAATCCACATATTTAGGATTACAAGTTTTTATGAAACATTTAGATAAACCTTTGCTTATTTATTTTTGTTAGGTATGGCGTTAGTTGGGACAGACTGAAATTTTACTTGTAGATTTTTGCTTATTTAGATTCTCTCCCTTGTGTAAAAGGGGCAGAGAAACAACATAGAATCATTAAGCTGAAACATGAAAAGGGCAGTTAATAAATCTCTTGTATTTCTTATTTGTGGTTTTTGTTTGAATGTTTATGACGTAGACAGGCTTTCATCCTGTAACAGGATCTCCCAACCTGTAACATCTTTACAGGCAGTAAAACACAGATCTTTAAACTCTGATTTTGCTAAAATGCAGCGACCAGAGGTCTGACCAAGAGATTATCTTGATGAAGATGTAAGATTCTTGTTTAAGCTAGGCCTTAGTAGATTGTTACCTAGAGCAAGAAGAAACCCTATTGTCCTAAGAAAACATAGGAAACTGTCTTTAAAAAATGTGAAAAAAAAATCTTCGCTTTTAGGCAAGTATTTTGTAAAATTTTACCAAGAACAGATCAATGTCTTAAGAAAACCTAATTAAATCAAAGCATTAAATGTGATTTTTAGAAAACCCTTTAAATAATTTTTTTTAATTTTAGCCAATTTTAGTTACACATACAAAATTTGAGTTTTACTCTATATAATTAGTCTCTAATTTTCTCAAACCTTCTGTAACATGCTTAACCTTCTGTAATTTTAGTTCTTATCTTTCTCTTTCCTTATGGAATAACTCAATCATTTAGAACAAAATTTTACCATGTAATATCCTTTCCCATCTAAAAGCATTTTCCTCTTACCTTCTTACTAAAATACCTCTTCATTTTACTAAATATCTCCTTTTATTTATTGGGTTTTCTTATATTAGAACCAATTCTTATAAGGAATCTTTTAATTTGGATAAATTACCTTTTTTTAGGTAAGATAAAATACTTTATGTTTTTAATAGTCATTAATCAAAGCATAGCCTAAAGATTCTTTAGCCTTTTATATATAGAATTACATTTTCATAAAAATTTCAATTCAGTAATTTCTGTTTAGTTAATGTCCAAAAGAAGGCAATCTTAATCTGCTTTTACCCATATGAAGAACATATTCCATACACTTGACTATATTGTCTTTTGTTGATGTTAAAAAGCCAAGAATGCTTTATACTCAGCAATTAACATTTAGCATTTTAACTTACACAATTTAGATATTTTAAGGGTAGACATTTATGAAAGCTTATAACATTTATATTTACTCAATTTACCAGTTTTAATAGCTGTTTTAGATTACCTGAGAAAACCTAGATGCTAAACAAGAATAGTTAATATTTTAAGCCCTTTTTCTTTCTGTAGAGGAAAAAAAACTAAATGAAAATGGTCATTATACTTTAAACATCAAACAAAATAGACAGATACAATCTTGATTGAAAAAGAAACATGTTAATAACTTTTAATAACATTTTTACTCCTTTTTTATCAACAAATTTGAATTAACTTATTTTTTAAGAATTTAGGTCACGTGAACTGAAAAGGTATTTGGATCCATTTTAGTTGTTATTATTATTTAATTTTTGAGTACTCATTTATTTGAAAGCCAATTTTTGGTACCATAGACAGACAATACCTTTACATATACAGACATACATCTAGACAGACAACAAATATCTTATAGCTTTAATTTGTTAGGCATCTATTTCTTGTTGACAGGAAACTAAGCATTGTGCCTGATTATAGATATCTATTTTGTGCCAGTGAGCAATAAACCACAAGATGGACACAAATATATGAAAGTTTATGCAGCAGGGGATATCTGAGGCAGAGTCCACCAGTCAAAGCTGACACTAAATAAAATTATTTAGGTGGCCACTTGTCGCTTTGAGGAAGACTGTACATCAGACATTACCACTGCTTATTTTTTACGGGAGGAAAACTAAATATTTACATTTGTATTATCTTTTAGAATGAACCTTTATTTCTAAATTTACACCAGAGCCAAATTGGATAATAAAAATTAGTTTTTTCTTCATTTTTAAAGTCTTTAGCCTTTTATCTAATATATACTTCAGGGATAAGTATACATGGACAGCATGATTAAAAAAAAAACTTTTAAAGCCTGAGATATGCATCCCTCACTACACTTCAAAAGCCAAATATTTTAAGCAGGAATCAGTAAAGAATGACTGAAGACCTCTTTTTTTTTTTAATTTAAAGTTGGAAAGAACATGTTTTCTTAAAATTTGCTGCAAATTATTTGGATTAGGACCCTGAACATCATAGTAATTCTGCAACTGTTTACCCACTTTTTGCCATGTTCCCAAGTTTACTGTCCCTTCCTCAGGGAACCACGGACACACTTTTTCTACAAAATCTAAAAATTTACACAATTGCTGGCGCCCTACCTTAGCTCCTCGGGCACGAAGCATATTCTTAAGCATATACACAAAAAGCAAACAGCTATTTCCTTGGCCCATTCTGTATTTCTCCCAATATTGTTTTTCTATATTACACTTCTCTCGAGGTTTTTTCTATATTACACTTCTCCCGATAGTTACTCACCGCACCCCTTACTTCTTTCTGAGCGCTCACTGTCCCTTGCAGTGTCCTTCACTGTATCCCCGGTTTTCAGGCCTCACTGTTCGGGCGCCATTGATGGGGAGGGTCCCTTATTTCTAAATAGGGAGGGGGTCTGTCCTTCCTTTCTTGTCTTTCCTTTAACTTAGTCCGCCTTAACTGTTTTTGGAGAGCCGTGATTTCGGCAACTAATTGCGGTTCCTCTTCGGAGTCTGAGGACTCAGAGTCCGAATAGGTTTCATTTTCCATATCAGACAAAAGAGGGATAAAGGCGGTTTGTGGAGGGGCAGTGTTCTTTAGGACGCACTCCCAAATCCTTAGTCGTCCCCTCTTCATCCCTCTTGAGCGTCCCCCCTTTTGGGCTTCCATCTGAAAGGTGTTTCGGCCCCTTCTGTCCACTACAGTCATCTCCGCTTTCGACCCCAGAACAAAGAGAATTTTTGGTTTCAGATTCTTGAAGTTCAGATAAAACCTCCTTGGTTGCCTGGACTACCTGGCGGAGGCAAACTTTATCTGTTAAGAGGGCGTCCTTGACTAGCCTCCATAGGGAGAAAGTAAAAATTGGAAGTACGTCAGGACCCTCCTGTTTTAAGAGATTCTGTAAATCGCGGCGGACCTCCTCCCAGTCGGGGACGTTTAGGCCCCCGCCCGTAATAAACCAAGGGCTTGCCCTCTCTATGGACTTTAAGATATCTTCAAGGGTTTTACTTTTAATAGCAGTTCCCTGTTCCTCCAACAGCCTTCTTAATTGAAATTGTAGATCGGTTCTCCCCTGTGAGTTGCCCATGTCTCTGTTTTACTTACAACTTTCCTTTTCTAACTTACCCCAATACGTCCCGGCTGGCACAAGGGATGACCCCGTCCACGGTCCTCGCTTTCAGAATCTCGGTGGAACCTCCAATTGCCGCGCCCGCGCAGCCTGGCCCGAGTATCTGCGGAGGGTGTCGGGATTGAGCACACAGGAACATGAGCTTGAGGTTGAAGGCTCTTTATTGCTTTCCAAGGTCAGGTTTTAGTTAATACTGCAGCAGCCTCGACTTTATTCAGCCCAGTCTTTATATATCTTCCTAGAGCATCAGAAATAGATACAAAGTCCTTTTATCATACAATGTTAACATTTATCTGAGCAGACAGAATGTTCCCTGACCACCTCCCTCCTGCGGGTCCTGTGCCCCTGGGGGGGTCCCTTTCCCTCTAGGATCAAAGAACGGTCAAGTCTCTCCTCTGAAAACATTCACCTGTTGTTAAATACACAGCACAATAGGTCTCAATCCACCCGTCTGGCAGAACTCGTACCTGTCAGGGCCATGTCCAACTATAACCCAGAAGCCAAAGAAATGGCTCCCGACAGATATCAAGGCTTGTTACTAATTTAATTCTTAGAAATAATGAGCACTAGCCTTTCTGTGAAAAGGTAGGACCTAAGCAGTAGAACCTAAATTCTTAGAAGCATCATTTAGTTTAGTTGCTACATTCACTCTCCAGATTTCACAAGATTACTTACCAAAAAGACATCATTTATACCTTTAGAAGTAACAGTTATAATCCGGGTGTGGTGGTGCACACCTATAATCCCAGTACTCGGAAGGCTGAGACAGGAGGATTGCAGGTTCAAGGCCAGCCTCAGCAACTTAGCGAGACCCTGTTTCAAAATAAAAAATAAAATAGGACTGGGGGTGTAGCTGGGTTCAATCCCTAGTATTACAAAAAAGAAAAGGAAAAAGAAGTAACAGTTATGTACCCTACAAGGTGAAGTTATGTGTAGAATGGCTGTGACTTTCCCAAGACTGCATCTGGCATTCAGCAGACAATGTGGGGAGTACCCAGTTACTGCCTATTCTGCTGTTAGTTTTCATTTTATGTGACCCTGTCTTTTTCCTTCCCTGCAGACAGGATTTCTACCAAATATGTTTAAAGTGTTGTCTTACCGGCCGCTGGAGTTCCGAGCCTTCTTTGCCTTTTACAATGCCATTTATAACAAAGAAACAGGTAAATGGAGAAACAATGCTAAATCATTCTTGGATGGGCTCCAGGTGCCTGCTTGCTTGTATTCCTTCCCACAAGTCCCAGATTGCTGGAGTTAGGGAGAAGCTCAGCCTCTGTGACATCTCTGGATTCTCAGTCTGAGGACTTAATGTAGCTTTACGGTTGTAGATATAGAACTGAAATAAATTAGGTAATAGCTGTGGTTCATCCTTCTTACTCTGGGCCTAAAAGCCCTCCATGGTTCCCTATGGAACTAAATAAAGTCATGAACCTGGCGATCATGGACTTACCACTTAGGATTCAGGTTAGGCTGCGACTACCCAGAGCCAAAGATACGCTGGTTAAGTAAGATTTTCTCTCACTCCCTCTTTCTCACCTAATAGTTTCCAAATGAGCTGCTAAGGGCTGGCATAGTGCTGTTTACTGTCTGGAACTGCCCTTGCCTATAAACTTATATTGGCCTACCACCTCCCACCAGTATTGGTGGATACATGTCTCTTCCCTTTAAGGTGATGACATAGGAGTTGCATACGCCACTTCCACTTGCATCCCATTGGCTAGAACTTTGTCTCACTCTCTAGCGACAAGGGAAGCTCTCTGGCCATGTGCCCAGCTAAATTAAGAGATTCTATTACTAAAGGAGAAAGGGAAGAGCAGGTTACTGGGAGAGACAGCCAGCAGTCTGTCACAGTAGTTCTCCCTGGCCTGTCAACCAGTCTGCCCTCCCAGCCTCATCTCCCTCAGCCCCTTTATTTTCTGAGTCAAAATGGGCTACATTTTGCTCACCACAACATTTGGACCTCATGATAACTCCTCTTTTTAGCTTTGTTCCTGGGATGGCTTTTCTCCTTTTCATGCCTTTGTGAATCTGATCTTTCCTTCAGAGTCGATCTCACCTGCCTTCACTTAGAAGGAATTCCTCCTCCTCTGATCTCCTACAACACCCCTCATCTGCCCTTTTCCAATGGAATACAGGGTGCTTGTCTACCTCATATTCACATCGTGTCTTTCTGCATTTATGTATCCAACTGGGAAAAGACCGATCCTGTGGTCACATGTGAGTTCTGCTATAGATAATCCAAGTGAACTTCAGCAAAGTACTTAAATGTCTCAGATCTTAGTTTCCTTGCTAGTAAAATAGTATTACTAATACCCACTCTGCAGAGCTGATGTGAGGAGTAAATGAGATTATATATATAAAGTTCCCAGAATTGTGCCACTGAAGCAGGTTCTCTCCTTTTTTGCCTCTCCCTACCCCCAAATAGTAGGTTCCCTGACATTAGGAAGTCTCTTCTTTTTCGTCCTCTTTTATTTATTAATTCATTTGTTTATTTATTTTTGTGGGGGTGGTACTGGGTTTCGAGCCCAGGGCCTCATACATACTAGTCAAGTGCTCTACCACTGGCTATATCCCCAAACCATTTTATTTTGTTTTGAGACAGGGTCTTGCTAAGTTGCCTCACTGGCATTGAATTTATAATCCTTCTGCCTCAGCCTCCTGAATAGCTGGTATTACAAGTGTATTCCCCCACACCCAGCTCTTTTCTCCTCTTTTAAAAGTGTTAGCCCAGCACCTGGCTCACAAAATACTTCTTGAATTTAGTGATTCATTCAACATATTTTCTGCCAGGCATGGTGGCGCACGCTTGTAATCCCAGTACTTTGGGAGGCGGAGACCGGAGGATCCGGGTTTGCGGCCAGCCTCAGCTCTCTCTCTCTCTCTCTCCGTCTCTCTCTCTCTCTCTCTCTCTCCTTAGTGAGGCCCTCCGCAACTTTGTGAGACCCGGTTTCAAAATAAAGTATAAAAAATAGGGCCGGGGGCATAGCGCGGAGGTAGAACGCCCCTGGGTTCAATCCCCGGTACCGCAAAAAAAAAATTTTTTTTACTGAGTAACCAAGGTACTTCTTTGGGGATAATACAGTGGTGAAAAAGAGTGAGAAAAATGGCATTTTTCTTGAGAGGAGAAAACAGACAGTGAAGTGAACAACTAAACAAAATGAAACAACAAGCAAACTTCAGAAAGTATTAAGTACTATGAAGAAAGTAAAATAGCTGGGTGTGGTGGTGCACACCTGGAATCCCAGCTACTTGGGAAGCTGAGGCAAGAGAATTTCTAGTTTGAGGCCAGCCTGGGTAATTCAGAGAGACCCTGTCGCAACATAAAATTCAGAAAGAATTGAGGATGTAGCCAAGTAGTAGAGAGAGCACTTACTAGCATGTGTGAGGCTCTGAGTTCAATCCCTAGTACTACCAGGAGGAAAAAAAAAAAGTAAAATAGGGTAATAGTAGCAAGGGACAGGGAATGAATGTGTAAGTGAATGGGCAGGTGAGCAGGTGGGTGGGCAGAGTCTGTTCCTAAAACGTAGCTGAGCCTGTCTAGTTTCTTCTAAGCTGCTGATCAGGGCTTATAGACAGGTCTTCTTTCCTCTTCCTCCCCAGGCAAGCTCAGCAGAGCTGACAAGGAACTCATCACTGTAGTGGTCAGCCTGTCTGATAGGAGCCTGTACAATGTGGTTGTCCACAGTGCTTGGTACAGGGTCTACTCGAAGAACCCAGTGCTGTCTGACCAGGTTAGTGCTCCTCCCCGTGCCAGTTTCAGCCTCTCCATACCTGAAGAAAGGGCAAAGCCTATGTAACAGTGTGGTGCAGCAAATACAGACCTGCAGCTTTTCCCACTGCTTGAGTTCCCTTCCAGTCCCTGTCACTGTGCCACCTGCTTCTACATGTATATGAGGTTTGGTAGTGGGAGGTAACTGAGCCCCAGCTTCATGCCAGACATGGTACTGGGTACCTGACATACATTGTCTTGAACATGCATAACTCCCCCTCTAAGGCAAGCCTTATAACCATTTTACACTTGAGGTTCAGAGACTTAGTATGGAACATACAACTATAATGTGGCAGTTTCTTTTCAAAGCTTGCCCTCTTCTACATTATACTATTTGCTTTTTTTTTCTGGTGGTACTGGGATGGAACCAGGGGCATTCTGCCTCTGAGCTACACCCCCAGCCCTATTTTATTTTTTATTTTGAAACAGGGTCTCAGTAAGTTGCTGAGGGCCTTGCCAAGTTGCTGAGGCTGGTCGTGAACCTATGATCCTCCTGTCTCCGCCTCCCAAATATTAGGATTACAGGTGTGCATTACCATGTCCAGGTACTGTTTGTATTTTTCAGTGTGAATTTTGTCTGTTCACTAACTATTCTCAGTTGGTCCGTACCAACTGTTTTAAGTTTTCTTTTATTTCTTTCTTTGTGTGTGTGTGGGGGAGGGTACTGGGGATTGAACCCAGGGGCATTCTACCTCTGAGCTACACCCTCCAACCTGATTTTATTCTTTTATTTTGAAACAGGGTCTCACTAAGTTGAAGAGGGCCTCACAAGTTGTTGAGGCTGGCCGCGAACCTGTGATCCTCCTGTCTCAGCCTCCCAAGTATTAGGATTACAAGTGTGCGCCACCACACCTGGCTACGTTTTATTTCTTACTGCCAGTTCCATGCCTGGTCCTGTCTGCCTCTCTGGAATTGCCTCCATCTGCTCTTGCCCACTAAGACTGGTTGCAAAATGGGTCTCAATCCCCCAGTCTGCAACTTTTCCTCTCCTTACTTCACCCAAAGTCAGGCCCTTTGAGTGTCAGAGGTCACACTAATTATTTCCAGAGAAATAGGATGAAGGTAAAGATATAGCAAATGTGGGCTGTTACCAAGTTTACAAAGTCCTACTGATCCCTACAATGATATTCTTAGGGTTGCGGAACAGAAACATCTCTTCTCTGCTTTTATTCCCAAAGTTGAAGTTCATCAGTTTCCTTACTACCCAGTCTTCTCTCCTTACCTGACTTGAGTGGAGAATTTGTAAAGTTGTCTGAAGGCCTCTGTTGCCAGCTTGGAGATAACTGCAAGATCATCCCCTCTGCCCTGCCGAGCACCTCCTGCCTAGTCACCCGACCTTCACTCATCCAGGAACCCTCTCCCAAGCATTGCTTCCCTAGTGGCCATAGGCTGTCCTATCACTCCATAGTTTGCTCAACTATTCTTCTATTTTCGTTTTTAGTGGTTTCCAGCATTCTGCTTCTGCAAGGGTAATGGTTATTAGTATAGACTTTGGAATCCATTATACTTGGAGTCAGATCCCAGCTCTGCCATGCTCTATGTAACCTTGAGGAAGTTACTTCATCTCTTTGAGTTGCAGTTTCTTTTTCAATAAAATGGGGATGACAGCCAGGTGTGATGGCCCATGCTTGTAATCCCAATACTTGTGAGACTGAGACAGGAGGATCGCAGGTTCATGGCCAGCCTCAGCAACTTAGGCCCTCTGCAACTTAGTGAGACCCTGTTTAAAAAAAAAAATAGGGCTGGGGATGTAGCTCGGAGGTACAATGTCCCTGGGTTCAATCCCCAGTACCACAGTACCACCAAAAAAAAAAAAGAGAGATGGTGTTTTACTATGTTGCCCAGGCTGGCCCTGAACTCCTGGGCTCAAGCTATCCCTCTGCCTCAGCTTCCTGATTAGCTGGGACTATAGGTGCATGGCACTACACCCAGCTGAAAAAGAGACTTTTGTAGCCACAGTGAGCAAAAAAAGAGTTCTTGGTAGAGATGGGATGGAGCCAGGCTTCCAGGATTGCATTCCATTCGAATTTACCAAGATACTAACCCTTCTGGAAAGTTTGTTTTGACTTGCCTTTGTCCCTTTATTCTAACCTTGAGGATATTTTCCCCCATTAATGCCTAATTTCATTAGGCCTTGCATTTTATTTTTTGTATTGTAATGGAAAGTCTGCTTCTGACTGAATTTCCTTCCAGATCTGTGTGAATTGGAGAAAGTCTGACCTCCCTGCTCGGGAAAAAGCAATGCTGGAGTTTGCACTTGCTGTTTCCCGAGCTGAAGACCTAACAGATGACCATTTCAAAAAGCTCGAGGTGCATGGCTTCAGTCGAGAAGATGCCTGGGACATAGCTGCCATTTCATCTTTTTTTGCCATGGCCAACCGCTTTGCTCATTTTATCAAACTCATTCCCAACAAAGAATTCTATTCAATGGGGAGAACCAGTGATTTTGAAGACATCTAGAGCAAACTTGCTGCTCCCAAAGTATGAGAGCCTGACAGGAAAGGCCAGTGTTTATCACTTTAGTCATGTTGCATTATGAGACAACAGTTGGGAAGTGATTTTTTTAAAAAAAAATCTAGTCATTGGGTAGAGAAGAAAATAAATAAATGTATTCCCTGCCTGCTAGGTGAGATAGATCCTAAGTGTTACGGATATCCAGGGACATGTGATACTTGGTCCTAGGGCACACATTTCAGAAAACCTTTGCTAATTATTTACTTTTATTGTGATCTAAAAGGACCATCAGGGCAAAGGAGCTAAGAGGATGCGTTAGGTATTTCTTTTTTCTTTTTTTTTTTTTTGCGGTACCGGGGATTGAACCCAGGGGCTTTCTACCTCCGAGCTACATCCCTGACCCTATTTTTTATCCTTTATTTTGAAACCGGGTCTCACTAAGTTGCGGAGGGCCTCACTAAGTAGCTGAGGCTGGCCGCGAACCGGGATCCTTGGGTCTCTGCCTCCCAAGTACTGGGATTACAAGCGTGCGCCACCATGCCCGGCTAGGTATTTCTTTTGTGTGTATGTGTGTGGTACTGGGAAATGAACCCAAGGGCATTCTGCCTCCGAATTATACCCCCAGCCCTTTTTATTTTTTATTCTGAAATTGTCAGCCAGCCGTGGTTGTGCATGCCTGTAATCCCAGTACTTGGGAGGCTGGGACAAGAGGATAGCAGGTTCGAGGCTAGCCTCAGCAACTTAGACCCTGTTTCAAAGTAAAAAAATTTTTAAAAAGGGCTGGGGGACTGGGCGTGGTGGCGCACACTTGTAATCCCAGTACTTGGGAGGCTGAGACAGGAGGATCCAGGTTCGTGGCCAGCCTCAGCTACTTAGTGAGGTCCTCCACAACTTAGTGAGACCCTGTTTCAAAATAAAGAACAAAAAAAATAGGGCTGGGGGGGGTAGCTCAGAGGTAGAATGCCCCTGGGTTCAATCCTCAGTTCCACAAAAAAAAAAAAAAAGGGCTGGGTGGTATAGCTTAGAGGTAGAATGCCCCTGGGTTCAATAACCTAATACCCCCCCACCAAAAAAGGAATTGTCTCGCTAAGTTGCTGAGGGTCTCTCGCTAAATTACTGAGGCTCATCTTGAACTTGCAATCCTCCTGTTTCAGCCTCCCAGGTACTGGGATTACAGAGTGTGCCACCACACCGGCTGCTTTAGGTGTTTCTTATTAACTGATATTTAACTGAATTTCAGCTATTGAAGTTCAAAATTTTTTAGCTTTCCCAAGTCATGTTACCTAGAAAC
Organism: Glis glis; assembly: GCA_004027185.1. Taxonomy (NCBI): domain Eukaryota; kingdom Metazoa; phylum Chordata; class Mammalia; order Rodentia; family Gliridae; genus Glis; species Glis glis. The sequence goes on along the minus strand of PVJS01015604.1, from coordinate 1,995 downwards.
TGATTTATATAGATTGTGATTTGAAATAAACTTCTTGTTAACATGGTTGTGTTTGTTTATTATTTGTGTGTGGGGGGGTACTGGGGATTGAACCCAGGGGGCATTCTACCTCTGAGCTACACCCTCAGCCCTATTCTTTATTCTTTATTTTGAAACGGTCTCATTAAGTTGTGGAGGGCCTAAGTAGCTGAGGCTGGCCGCAAATCTGCGATCCTCCTATCTCAGCTTCCCAAGTACTGGGATTACAAGCGTGTGCCACAACGCCCAGCTGAACATGGTTGTATTTAAACACTTTCAGAGCTGGTTGTGGTGGTGCACACTTGTAATCCCAGTACTTGGGAGACTGAGACAGGAGGATCACAGGTTTTCGGCCAGCCTCAGCTTCTTAGTGAGGCCCTGTTTCAAAATAAAGAATAAAAAATAGTGCTGGGGGTGTAGTCGGAAGTAGAATGCCTCTGGGTTCCATCCCTAGTACCGCAATAAATACTTTCAAAGAGTGGGTCAATAGGAGCAAGCACAGTTAAAGTTTACTTCTCTTTGGTGCCTTCTCAATTAACCTGTGATTTTTTTTAACTGATAGGTTATAAAAATCATGGTAATTTTAGTTTTAGTCTTTACTTATTTATTCTTATTTTAGGTTTTAATAACAATTATTTGGAATAAGTGTGTTCACTTTACGTAGGAATTTTTTAAAAAAAACTAGCATTACTAAATGACTTGTTCTAAGCCGGGCGTGGTGGCGCACGCTTGTAATCCCAGTACTTTGGGAGGCAGAGACCGGAGGATCCGGGTTTGCGGCCAGCCTCAGATCTCTCGCTCTCTCCCTGTCTCTCTCTCTCTCTCTCTCTCTCTCTCTCTCTCTCTCTCTCTCCTTGGTGAGGCCCTCCGCAACTTCGTGAGACCCGGTTTCAAAATAAAGTATAAAAAATAGGGCCGGGGGCGTAGCACAGAGGTAGAACGCCCCTGCGTTCAATCCCCGGTACCACAAAAAATAAATAAATAAATAAATAAATAAATGACTTGTTCTCTGTGTTAGAACTACTGCTGCCTTAACTTTGTGGCCATCTTAACTTTTCAAGACTCATTCTCCTTAAAAAATGATAGTTACATTCAAACCTACAAAAATGTTTTTCTCCTATTTGTTTTCTCTAGATTCTTTGCATAGTCAGTGAACAGTTCTTAATCAGCTTTGTGGCTAAGGAGTATTAATTTTGAATCGTCTGAACTGTGAAATCTGATTATCTACAGCCAGCACAAACTCATTGCGAGTTTTTTTCTTTTGGAATGTGTAACCTTTTAAAATTGAGATCCATTGTACTTATTTAAAAAGGTAATCACATTGGTAAATGTATCATAGTCAAAGTTTTTCAGACCATAAAATTTTGGCCATAACTGGGCAGGGGGGCAGAGGGACTCTACTATATGTTGCAACCAGAAATTGTAGATCATTAAAGCATATTATTTGTTAATCATAAAACAGACCTCTAACCCTTCTGGTCTGTAGGGGAAACATGGGTGCTATCTCCAGAGGAATAGCTGCCTTGATCTTCTAACTTGAGGCAAGTGCTTCTTGCCCTTTTCTCAGTCAGCTCATGGACAGGAAAAACAATAACTACCTCTCCTCGTGGGAAGACTTGCTGAATATTTAGTATCTGATTCTTATTCCTTTCCTTGAGAGCTCTGTCTTCACAGGATAGATCTTCCTGCAGATTTACCATCATAGTCACTAAATGTGAGCTTCCTACAACACGAGTGTGTGTGTGTGTCTGTGTTTTTTGGTACTAGGGATTGAACCCAGGGGCATTCTACCTCAGAGCTACACCCCCAGCCCTTTTTATTTTTTGTTTTGAAACAAGGTCTCACTAGGTTGCTGAGTCTCACTATACTGCTGAGGCTGTCCTCCAACCTGCAATCCTCCTGTCTCAAGTACTGGGGTTACAGGTGGGTGCCACCATGGCTTACAACCCAAGGTTCTTTTTTTTTTTTTTTTTTTTT
>PVJS01015603.1:0-38665 GCA_004027185.1 Glis glis | reverse complement strand
TTCCCCTTCCCTTGTACCACTTCCCTTGCCCCACTGAGGGTTCTCCATTATCAACCGGAGTCCTTTGTGTGTCCCCACTATTCCCTAGGTTGCACATATTAATGAAAACAGATGACCCTTCTTTTTTGTGATTGACTGATCTCACTTAACATAACATTCTCCAGATCCTTCCACTTTCTTGCAAATGATGTTATTTTATTCTTCTTTATTGCTGAGTAGAATTTTATTGTGTGTATTTCCCATAATTTTGTAATCTACTCAACTGTTGATGGACACCTAGGTTGATTCCATAATTTGGCCATTGTGAATTGTGCTGCTATGAACATGGGTATGCATCTATTACTGTAGTTTTCTGGTTTCAATCCCTTTGGTATGATACCCAGTAGTGGTATAGCTGGATCATATGGTGGATCCATTCCAAGTTTTCTGAGAAATCTCCACACTGATCTCCATAGTGGTTGAACTAGTTTGCAATCCCACCAACAGTGTAGAAGAGTCCCAATTTCCCCACATCCTCGCCAATATTTGTTGCTGTTTGACTTCTTAATGATTGCCATTCTAATTGGGGTTAGATGAAATCTTAGAGTAGTTTTGATTTGCATCTCCCTGATTGCTAATGATGTTGAACATTTTTTCATGTATCTATTGGCCATTTGTATCTCTTCTTTCGTGAAGTGTCTATTCATTTCAGTTGCCCACTTCTTGATCAGATTATTTGTTTTTTTAGTGTAAAGTCTTTTAAGTTCTTTGTATATTCTAGATATTAGACCTCTGTCAGAGGGATAGCTTGCAAAGATCTTCTCCCATTCTGTAGGCTTTCTCTTTAGGCTCTCGATGGTTTCCTTTGATGAGCAGAAGCTTTGTAGTTTAATGCTATCCCACTTATTAATTCTTGTTTTAATTTCCTGTGCTTTGGAGGTCTTGTTGAGGATGTTTCTACCTGTGCCTATATGTTGGAGTGTTGAACCTATGCCTTCTAATAATTTCAGACTCTGGTCTAACTTCCAGGTCTTTGATCCATCTCGAGTTGACTCCTGTGAAGGGTGAGAGGTAAGGATTTAGTTCCATTTTTCTACAGGTAGATAACCAGTTTTCCCAGCACCATTTGTTGAAAAGGCTGTCCTTTCTCCAACATATGTGTTTAGCACCTTTGTCGAAAATGAATTGACTATAAGTTTGTGAACTTGTTTCTGTATCTTCTATTCTGTTCCACTGGTTTATGTGTCTGTTTTGGTGCCAATACCATGCTGATTTTATTACTATAGCTCTGTAGTACAATTTGAAGTCAGGAATTGTTATGCCTCCTGCATGGTTCTTATTTCTGAGAATTACTTTGGCTATTCTGGGTCTTTTGTTTCTCCATATAAAATTAATGACTGATTTTTCTAGATCTGTGAAAAATGATGTTGGTATTTTGATAGGGATTGCATTGACCCTGTAGGTCATTTTTGGCAGAATGGCCATTTTGATAATATTTATTCTGCCTATCCAAGAACAGGGGAGATCTTTCCATCTTCTAAGATCATCTTCGATTTCTTTCTTCAGTGTTCTATGGTTTTCATTGTAGAGGTCTTTTACCTCTTTGGTTAAGTTTATTCCTAGGTATTTGATTGGTTTTGAAGTTATTGTGAATGGAATTGTTTTCTGGATTTGTTTCTCAGTGGATTCATGCTTGGCATATATGAATGCTCCTGATTTTTTTAGGTTGATCTTGTATCCAGCTACTTTGCTGAATTTGTTAATCAACTCTAATAAATTTTTGGTTGAGTTCTCTGGGTCTTCTAGATATAGGATCATATCATCTGCAAATAAAGATAATTTTAATTCTTCTTTTCCTATTTGGATTCCTTTGATATCCTTCTCTTTTCTTATTGCTCTGGCAAGAGTTTCGAGGACTATATTGAAAAGGAGTGGTGATAGCGGGCATCCGTGTCTTGTTCCTGTTTTTAAGGGGAATTCCGGCAATTTTCCCCCATTCAATATAATATAATATTGGCTTTGGGTTTCTTATATATTGATTTAATGATGTTGAGGTATGTTCCTTCTATTCCAATTTTCTGTAGAGTTCTTAACATGAATGGGTGTTGAATTTTGTCAAATGCTTTTTCCGCATCTATTGAAATGATCATGTGATTCTTGTTTTTAGTTTGATTTATATGCTGTATAACGTGTTTTATTTTGCGTATGTTGAACCAGCCTTGCTTTCCTGGGATGAAACCAACTTGGTCATGGTGTACGATTTTCTCAATATGGGTTTGAGTGCGCATGGCTAGTATTTTATTTAGAATTTTTGCATCTAGGTTCATTAATGATATTGGTCTGTAATTCTCTTTTCTTGAGGTACTTTTATTTGTCTTTGGTATTAATGTGATGTTGGCCTCATAAAAGGAATTTGGAAGAATTCCATCTCTTTCAATTTCACGGAATAGTTTATGAAGTATTGGTTTTAGTTATTCTGTAAAGGTTTTGTAGATTTTGGCTGGAAAACCATCTGGACCTGGGCTTTTCTTTGATGGCAGACTTTTTATTCACTATCTGTGATGATGTCCCCTTTTTCATTTCTGATTTTGGTAATTTGCGTTGATTCTCTCCTTCTTTTGGTTAGGTTAGCTAGTGGTTTGTCAATCTTGTTAATCTTCTTGAAGAACCAGCTTCTTGTTTTGTTGATTCTTTGTATTGTTTTTTTTATTCTCTATTTCACTAATTTCTGCTCTGATTTTAGTTATCTCTTGCCTCCTACTGGCTTTGGGATTCAACTGTTCCTGTTTTTCAAGATCCTTGAGGTGTGTCATTAGGTTATTTATTTGGATGTCTTCTGTTTTTCTTATGTGGGCATTCAGTGCTATAAATTTTCCTCTTAACACTGCTTTTAAAGTGTCCCATAGATTTTGGTATGTCGTGTCTCTGTTTTTGTTTGATTCCAGGAAATTTTTTATTTCTCCCCTTATTTCTTTTCTGATCCATTCCTCATTCAGAAGTGTATCATTCAGTCTCCATCTACTAATGTGATTACTTTTAGTCTTCCTGTTGTTAATTTCCAGTTTCATTCTGTTGCAGGGAACTATATCACATCATTTGAACTTGCTGGTACTTGCTTTGTGACCCAGTATGTGGTCTATTTTGGAGAATGTTCTGTAGGCAGCTGAGAAAAATGTGTATACAGTGTTGCTGGTTGAAATAATCTGTGTCTATCAGATTCATCTGGTCTATGGTTTTATTTAGGTCTGAAAAATCTTTATTCATGTTTTGTCTGGAGGATCGATCCAGTGGCGTGAGTGGTATGTTAAAGTCTCCCTACATTATTGTGTTTGGGTCTATTTGGGACCTGATGTCCCGCAGACTTTGTTTTATGAATGTGGGTGGGCCCACATTTTGGGCATAAATGTTTAGTATTATTATATCTTGTTGTTGTATTCTTCCTTTTATTAGTAAGAAGTGTCCCACTTTGTCTCTTCTGATGTGTTTTAGCTTAAAGTCTGTTTTGTCTGATATAAGCGTTTCTATCCCTGCTTGTTTTTGATCTCTGCATGGTATATCTTTTTCCATCCTTTTACCTTTAGTGTATAAGTATCTTTTGCTAGAAGGTGAGTTTCTTGTAAGCAGCATATATTTGAGTTATTCTTTTTAATCCACATTGCCAGTCTATGCCTTTTAATTGGGGATTTGAGTCCTTTGACATTCAATGTTATTATTGAGATATGATTTTTGTTTCCTGTCATTTTGAGTCCTATTTTCTGTTTGCTATAGTGACAAATCTCCTTCTTTAGTTGCCTACCTGGTGGAGTTCACTTCTCCTGTGGTTCTGAAAATTGCTTGCTTTTCCTTCTTTGTGATTTTTTTTAGGATTTTCTCCAGTGTTGGCTTGGTCCTCATGAATTCTTTAAGTGTTTGTTTATCATGGAACATTTTTATTTCTCCATCAATTTTAAATGATAGCTTTGCTGGATATATCAGTCTTGTTTGGAAGTTGTTTTCTTCCAGGGTCCGAAGTACTTCATACCAATCTCTCATGGTATTCCTGACTGGGTTGAGAAGTCTGGGGTGATTTTTATTGGTTTGCCCCTGTATGTCACCTGTTCTTTTGCTCTTGCTTCTTTTAGGATTCTTTCTTTGGCCTCTACATTAGACATTTTAATTATTACGTGGTGTGGGGAGGTCCTTCTTTGGTTCTGTCTTACAGTGTTCTATATGTCTCCTGTATGTGAATGTCCAAATCCTTTTCTATGTTCGGAAAATTCTCTGAAATTATTTTCTTTGAAGAGGTTTCTTATACCCTTGGTCTGTGTTTCTCATCTTTCTTCAATGCCTTTTATCCTTAGATTAGGACGTCTTGTATTATTCTGTATTTCTTGGATGGCCAAGGTGTGTTGTTGTAATATCTTCTGTATATCGTTGACTGTGTTTTCAGTTTTGAATGAACTGTCTTCCAGGAGTGATACCCTGTTTTCCATATGGTCGAACCTACTAGAGTTGGTTTCTATTGCTTTATTTAATTCATTTATTGACTCCTTCATTCGTTCAGTGTTTCTTTCTGATTCTTTCTTAGAGCCTCAGCTTCCTCCTGAATCTCCTCTATGCTTTCTTTGAGGTCTTTCATCATTCTGAAGATCAAAATTCTGAATTCTCCATCTTGCATTTCCTGTAGGTCAGTATCAGTAATCTCACTTGATGCATTGTGTGTGTTTCTTGTTTCTTCACTATTCCTCATTCTTGTATTTTCGGTGTTTTCAATTTTGTGTTTCTGTTTCCTCCGCATCCTCTTCCTTTCTATGTGTAAGACCTCTTGATGGTCCCTGTAGACCCAATTGGGTCAGTGCGCTGCAGGCTGTGGTTCCCTCCCATCTGGTTGACTGTGACGTGGTGTGTGCGTGGGGGGGGGGCATGCAGGTTCTGGAGCTTGGGTGTTGGCATGTAAGGTGCATTTTGAGGCACAGTGTTGGATGTGGGCTCCAAGGCGTGGGTGATGGTGGCGGAAGATGCCTGGTCTCTGAGGCATGGGTGCTGAGTGTTGCCCATGTCCCACAGGGTACACATGTGCTCTGGGTCTCTGTAGGCATCGCCGGAGTTTGCCCAGGCTCTGATGCTCACACTACATATCTTGCATGGGACTGAAGGGGTTGTGGACTCCGGTATCAGGTGCCTGAGGATGCATGGGCATTGAGGCATGGCGCAGAGGATTGCGCGCGGGCGCTAGTGAGGTGCACGGGCTCCTGGGCCTCGGTTGGTGGCACCGGAGCTTGCCCTGGCTCTGAGGTGGCATGGAGGGTCGCAGGGGTCTCAGGTGGTGGCGCCGGATGGTAGTTGGACTCTGAAGTGCGGCACTGAGGATCCCATGCAGGTGAGAGAGGTGCAGTTTCTGGGTCTCAGGTAGCAGCACCAGAGGGTGTGGGGGTCTGAGGTGGGGCTTGGAGGACTGCCTGGGTCTCAGGTGGCAGTGTTGAAGTCCGAGGAGGAGCGCGGGGGCCGCCCGGGTCGGTGCGGGATGGTGCAGCTGACCTAGGTGGAACGCAGGGGGCCGCCCTTGTCGCGGGATGAAGGAGCACAGGGGACTGCCCTTGTGGCACGGGAAGGCAGAGCGCAGGGGACCACCCTTGTTGCGCGGGAAGGTGCAGCTGGTCTAGGTGGAGCACAGGGGCCGCCTCTGTCGCACAGGACAGCGGAGCATAGGGGACCGCCCTTGTGGCGCGGGGACAGTGCGGCTGGTCTAGGTAGAGTGCAGGGGCCCACCCTTGTCACGCGGGATGGCAGAGCGCAGGGGACCACCCTTGTCCTGCAGGACAGTGGAGTGCAGGAGTCCGCCCTTGTTGTGCGGGAAGGCGCAGCTGGTCTAGGTGGAGTGCAGGGGACTGCCCTTTTCGCTGCAGGACTACAGAGCGCAGGGGACTGGCCTTGTGGTGCTGGACAGTGGAGCGCAGGGGACCGCCCTTGTTGCGTGGGACTGCGTGGCTGGCCTAGGTGGAGCGCAGGGGGGGCCACCCGGATCTTGGCTGGTGTGGGCTCTGATGCTGGGTGTTGGGGATCGCAGGGGCTCATAGTGCAGTGGGGAAGTGCATGACTGTGGCAGGAGCTCGTGCTGGGGCAGTCTTTGAAGGATTTTCATGATCTGTGAGTGGCCCCACCACTCAAAGAACTCTGCTCCAGTTTCTCCTCCTGATTTGCTGTTGGAGCTGGGGTCTATTAGTCCCAGCTGTAGGGTCCGGGGTAAGATGGCTCCTTACCGATCCTGCCGACAGGGGATTGCAGCTTTCTGTGGGAATCTGTAGCTGGTAGGCTCTGTGTCTGTGTAGTTGTACTCGTGTTGCTGGATTTGGGGCTTTGGTTCTTCTGTGGCTGTGCGATGTTTAGTGCTGTGCCCCCGAGGCGATTTTGAGACAGGCTCATTCAGGGTCTCCTATTCTGTCACCATCTTGAATCCTCCTCTGGCACTACTTTTCTAAACCTTCTGCCATGTCAGCCCAGCCCTGCTTGTATGTTGATCAGTTCTATAAGCCTTTTGGTTGAGTTTATTGTGTTTTCTAAGTATAATATCATGTCAATTCAAGATGGATCAAAGATCTGGAAATTACACCAGAGACCTTGCAGCTCCTTGAAGAGGGCATAGGTCCAACTCTTCAACACATAGGCACAGGCAAAAACTTCCTCAACAAGAACCCAAAGGCACAAGAAGTTAAAAAGAGGATCAATACGTGGAATTGCATTAAACTGAAGAGCTTCTGCAGCAAAGGAAACTATCAAGAACCTTAACAGAGAGCTGACAGAATGGGAGAAGATTTTTGCCAGCTACTCCTCTGATAGAGGACTAATGTCTATAATATACAGATAACTCAAGAAACTCACTGCTAAAAAAAACAACCCAGTCAAAAAATGGGCAAGTGAACTAAATAGACACTTCACAAAAGAGGAAATACAAATGACCAGTAAATGTATGAAAAAGTATTCAACATCATTAGCAATCAGAGAGATGCAAATCAAAACTACCCTGAGATTTCACCTAACCCCAATTAGAATGGCAATCATTAAAAACACAAACAACAACAAATGCTGGCAAGGATGTGGAGAAGTAGGAACCCTAATACACTGTTGGTGGGATTGAAAATTAGTGCAACCACTTTGGAAAACTGTGGAGGATCCTCAGAAGACTGAGAATGAACCTAACATATAACCCAGCAATACCACTTCTAGGTATCTACCCAAAAGAATGGAAACCAAACTACCAGTCTGATGCATACGTATCTATGTTTATAGCTGCACAATTCACAATTGCCAAACTATGGAACCAGCCAAGATGTCCATCAATAGATGAATGGATTACAAAACTTTTGGATATGTACACAATGGAATTTTACGCAGCCATAAAGAAGAACAAAATTACATCATTTTCAGGGAAATGGATGGAATTAGAGAACATTATGCTAAGTGAGATTAGCCAGTCACAAAAAGTGAAAAGTTGGATGTTCTCCCTAATATGTGGAAGCTAGGGAGAATAGGGCATAGGAGGGACTCCAGCAAAGATGGAGAAAACCCTAGATGAGTAAAGAATGGGACCTAACTGAGGGAGATGGGAGGGGGGAAGAGGGAAACACCCTAATGCACAGGATGTACATACACAAACTTATCAAAGTCAGCTACTATGCTGAGCATGAGAAGGAAGGAAGGGGGAGAGAATGGGGGTGGGAATTGGGGGAGGGCTAATTAACTGAGGTGTGCATGTATACCTCTACCACCCTGAAACCCATTAAGATGTATGATTACAATGCACCAATAAAAAAAATAAAAAAAGATCAGATCCCAGCTAAGCTAGATTCTGAGTAGAGAGGGTCAGAGAGTGAACACAGGCAATAGTATTTGGCAAGGAATGCTTAGCAAGCAACTGGAAAGCAATATCCAAAATCCCATTTTAAGTTACCTCCTTTGCCTGGTGCTATGATGCCCTTCTGTCACTCCTGGATCTTGAGTGCAAGTCTCATGCCCAGCGGTGTTATATCTGTAACGGTGCAGCAAATGGGGAGGAACTCATGTCCATGCTTGGGTGATGAATTTAGACGGAAGGATGATAACTATGAAGGTAAGATATGAAGTGGGAAAAGGAGAATGGAATCAGAAGGACCAAAGCAACTTTCTCAAAAATCTTAGTAACATAGTGAGAGAGGCTGGATGTGCGATAGATACGTAGGATGGGAACCTGGGGATTGCTTTTGGCTATCAAAAGAAAGAATGACCATGGACTGCAAAACATGGAGACATGTAGGTGACCTGCATGTACCCCTATTTTTTCAAATGTATGCAAATAAAATTTCACTTAATAATATATATGTATGTTGTATATACTATATATATGCATATATTATGTGTTTTTTCTTAGGAGATTTTGATCATTGTCTATTTCTCTGAATTAGACTCAAATCATGTAGGAGATGGCAATAATTACTAATGTTAAAGAAGAACACACTTGAAAACACTAAAAAGAAAAGCCTGAAAATTCTCCTTGACGTTTCCAACTCACCTATAAGAAGTCTATGTGCAAGCAACTGGATTTAAAACCCATAGGAAGAGATGTTTTTCCTGCAAATGGCATGGTTTCTCCCACAATGACTGGCTACTGTCATGTTTCTTCTCAACACATGTGTCTTGAGAATGGTGGCATTTTAATTCCCTCTCATGCCTCAGGCCTTGACATTAAAAAAAAAATGTTAGAGCCGGGCGTGGTGGCGCACCGCTTGTAATCCCAGTACTTGGGAGTCTGAGACCGGAGGATCCGGGTTCGCAGCCAGCCTCAGCTACTTAGTGAGGCCCTCCGCAACTTTGTGAGACCCGGTTTCAAAATAAAGGGCCGGGGGTGTAGCTCGGAGGTAGAACGCCCCTGGGTTCAATCCCCAGTATCACAAAAAAAAAATGTTAGAGACAAGAAACATTTATTAATCTGCTTCTTTTGTTTTTGATTGTTGCCTTTTTAATTTTAATGCATGTATTGTCTTACATAAGTGGGGTGTTTAACTACAGTTCTCATTGATTTACTTTCCCCCAAGTCACAACTAGCCAACTAGCCCATCAAGGTCAGGGTCCCCAAGGAAGGAGCTGAGAGAACATATATTGCACACATGTGCCAAGTTATTCTGCAGGCTGAGAAATTAACTAAAAATGAGTAATATGCTCTCAATTTAAACCTGGCAGGGGGGATTGTACTTTCATCCCCAAATTGGAATCAGATTCCCTCCACTGGGACTCTTCCAGCTTTTCGTGTAGCCTATGAACAAGGAGAGCTTGATTCCTTACGGTGTAATAACAAAACCGGGTTCAAGTTATAGCTCCGTGGGGTTTAGTGGGGAAGGCGGAGATGAAGATAAAGCTAATGGGAGAGCCCTGGATCTTGCTTTTATCACCAAACAAATGAGCATCAACAGAGCCTTAAATAAAGCCAGCACAATCCATGCTTAATGCTCAGTTTTCACAATTAACACATTCCCTAAGCATCTATAATTATGCCTGGATACTTGGTGAGCACATTTTCTTTCTCAAGAAGAAATTCTTTTCCTGTACGATTAAACGTATCTGTAACAAAGCATATTATTAAGTGGCTCTTGAGTTTTCTATTCTTTATTCCAAGGTTTGATTTCTCTATTTCTTTGGTTTTCAATCATTTTATTACTAGAGAAATGAGACAGGAGAGGAAGGAAGACAAAAAGAATATGGAATTTATCAGTAATCTGGTCATTTAACAACTTTTTAAAGTATGTCTATGAATTTTAAGACGTTTTCCCAAGAAGAATCTGAAACTTCTTGAGAGGCACTTAAATTTGGTTGTATTTATGTATCTATCACATAATATCAAAGTATTTCTCATCCATAGCTGCAGACTAGAAACACATCACATGGTCTTTTAGTCATATCAGTGTTCAAGCCCTAGGGCCAACAAATGAAGTCCCCATTACTTGGGGACGAGAGGCAGACATGAATGGTTTCTGAAAGCTCCTCCAGGTGATTCAAATGTGCAGGCAAGATGGAGCTGGTCAATTGCCTTACCTAGACCAGGTGTCCTTTTGCTAATTTAAGAAACCTTTACATCATTCTAATCACTACATGACCCTCATGTAAACAGCAACACTTCATAGACTTAACACAATTTTCCCATAATAAATTATCATTAAACTGTTCCATGGTTCATTGGAAAGAGCCTTTGTTAGAAAAAGCAAATAAAAAAGCCACTATAACTTGTTTGCACCTCTGTTTCATTCCACTTTGAGAAAGTCTGAGAGACCTTCTGACTAGCACCCCCACGATGGGCCTATGCCTGTATGACATGTTCCTGCACTCATTCCTTTAACTTTTTTTTTTAAAGGGACGCAAAGGGAAAATGAAGAAGGCTTTTTTTTTTTTTGAACAGGGCACTTCTATTTAAGGAACATTTTGCCATGATCAAAATCATAAAAATATAGTTCAAAGGTATATTCATTAAAATAGTTTAAATCAGTTATCTAGGTGTGTTCAAGACTGTCTTTGGCACAATGAATGTATAAAAGAAGCACAAGGCAATATTTTTGCTTCCTATTTCTTTATGACTCCTCAGAGAGATTAGTTTCCTCTTCTGAAATATGGAAATGTCAAACCTTAAGGTGACTGAGATCAGTAAATGGAATGACGAAAGAAAAATTCATTTGTGGGTTACAACACAATATTCTGGGATGTAGTATGGTGTAGTATTTTTACTAATATTTTATTCTATTAACCTTGAAATTTCATATGCAAATGAATATGTCAGCTGGGAAATAATATAAATATAAAAATATAATCATTAATTATAACTTTTACTTAGCAATTACTAAGTATTTGACTCCTTGTTAAGTACTTTATATGATCCCATTAAACCTCCAGGCCAACCTAGTGAAGAAAGTGCAGTTATTATCTCCATTTTACAGATTTGAAAATTGAGGTTCATCGGTTCCTAGTTTCCCAGCAATTTCAAGTGAAGCTTTCCTTCAGATCAGAGAATACTTAAATTCTTTCTGCAAATACTGATTTAAGAATCCAGATTGATTTGCCTCTCTTTATTTCCTTTATATCCTCCTAAGAGGCTTCATGCAGATACACAGTGAAATCACTGAGCAAGGAATACTACCATTTCTGTGTCTGCCAGAGTAGTATGCCTTACGCTCGCTGGATTCCAGTTCAAGATGACCATCATTCTCTCCATTGCCTTTCCTTAGACTCCACTCGATTTTGTGTGTGTGTGTGTGTGTGTGTGTGTTATGTTATTTTTTATTTTGGAACAGGGTCTCACTAAGTTGAGGAAGGCCTCACTAAGTTGATGTCTATTAGATTTTTAAAAATTAGCTAAATGTCTTCTTTTAATATATTGATTATGGTATACATATGCCATTCTAACTTAAAAATAATCTCTAGCTGTAGGGCTTCCTAATTTTTCAAAGGGGGTGTACTAATTCTAACCCATTTTCTTCATGTTTTTTATTTCAAATGGAAAGATGATGATATTGGCGATACTATTTCAGTTGATGAAGGTGTGTACAATATTGCCACGAAGGTCATTCTCAGGGATGGCCGAGGGGGAAGAAAGAGATGATCTGAATGCTGTTTTGAAATGTCCAGGTGGCCAGACCTATCTTAGAGTAGTGATAGAACTGTGCCTGGGCCAGGCATGATGCACAGCTCAATATATAATAAGCAAACGTCATGGCAACCATGTTCTCTTTTCTTTGGAATACCATCTTTGACTTGTGTCTTTCCTCAGATTCCAGTGACTATAACAAAGCATTATTACAATGGTCCCCCCCTTATTCAAGGTTTCATTTTCTTCCACTCCAGTTACCTGTGATCTACCATGTCTGAAAATAGTATTTGTCTTGATTCTTTCTGTAGAGAGAGACTATATTCATAAATTTTTATTAGAATATTTTTAATAATTATTCTATTTTGTTATTAGTTACTGTTAATCTCTTAGTGTACCTAATTTATAAGTGAAAGTGTATCGTAGCTATGTATGCATAGGAAAAAGCACGATTTACACAGATGTGGTATGATCTGTGGTTTCATACATCTGCTGGGGGTCTTGGAATGTATCTGTCATGGATCAAGGGGGGACTACTGTATTCTGCAAAATTGATAATTCATTGGCCTGTATCACAGGTTCATTATGTACAAGAAAATCAATGGGAAAAAGCAGGAGAAATATATACATCTTCATGCTAAACAGAACATTCATTTTAGCTCATATTTAATCCCAAAGTTACTTTATCAAAGCATATAATGAATGCAAACTTTTATCTTTTAGTTCCCAAACCCAAAGCACCAGTACTGGGAATGGATTCAATAGACTTCCACAATTTGTTGAGGAGATCATAAGAAATAGCTTGCTAAGTTTGCAAAAGCTTTGAGGACAGGAATGGGGATAAAACAATGATATTTATTCAGTCTTTTCATATATCCTCTGTTGAAACCACACAAGGTCCTGGGGGATTTCTTGGCAAAAGCAATATCATAAATGGCCGATTTATTGGCATGGAGGGCAGCTGTATGAAACAGAGCATGTACACTTTCTCCAGCATGGAGTACAAACAGAGATTTGATTATGTCTGTTTATCTGAAGTGATTTACTAAGTGATTCATGGCTTTGCGTTTGTGAAGAACTGAGGTTTGGCCAGGAGTGTGTAAGCGTTTGGAAGGGGAGATGGAATATCAACCACATGGAAGATAAACAGAGGACTTTGCTAAGAAGTACAAACCTTCACAAGCAATATTCATTTTGTCTTTGATTATGCCAAAGGTACAAGTCTTACAAAAGACAAATGTCCTCTGATGTGCTGTGATTAGCTTAAACCATGTCTGTGTTCTGCGCAGCCCATCGGAGCTTACTGGCTCACAGCCCACTTCAGGACAGCTTGGGATTCAGACATTTTCATCAACCCAGTTCAGCACCAATGACTCCTGTTGTTATGTCCGTTGATGTCGGTGAGGTTACCACAGAACTCCATTGAGGCCACTGAATTCATGGGATAAATCTGGCTTCCAACACAGGCCGAGTCATTTTCCTCATTTGTGACTTTGGGCAAATCCCCTAACTTCTCTGTAGCATGACAGTCTCACTCATGAGAAATGGCTTGGGTGAGCCTCAAATGCGACCATGTAAAAAGCCCTTTGGAAATGACAACGTGCTGCCTGTTAGCTGGCCTCTCCCTCCACTTCCACCAATCCCCAACCCATCTCAGTCACTGCTGGATAGCCTCGGGGGAGCCAGTCTGTGGCAAAGCTAAATACCACATTCCCCACATAGCCTTGACCCCGGAGCAACAGTTAAGATTTGTTGAGCTTCTGCATCATGTTCCTCTTCTTTTCCACAATCTTGGATTTCAGCAGAAAATGCCTTGACTAAGAATTTAGCTGACAGGCTGGAAACTAGAGCAGGAAAGATAATGTGAAAAAGCCATATGAAAATACACACATTTCTTCAAGGTGAATTGGAACATTTTATAGTTCTAAAGCCTCTATTGATATCTTTCTTTCATTTTTATCCTTTACCTTGTAAAAATGTTCTCTTAAAATATTGAACATATGTCATAATAAGAAAGAGAATATAATGAATGGTGATATAGAAAAATACACACATTCATGAAGCCACCACCCAGATTGATAAAAATAACGCTACCAATATGATTAAAGCTCCCTCACAGACCTCATACATACACTGGGAAAATGGATGTTTTCCCAATCATAACCACTTACTTCCCTCTTAGAGTTAACTAGTATCTTGATTTTTACAGCAATCACATTCTTTCTTTGCTTTACAGTTTTACTGTGTAAGCATCTGTCTACAAATAATATAATTTACTTTTTAGGACTAATTTCAGGATTTTATATAAATGGAATCATATTTCATATATGTATTATATATATTCTTATCTTTGGCTCAACATTATATTTGAAAAAGTCATTCAGTTTGTTGTATGTAAGTGCATTTTATGAATATTCACTATAGAATAATATTTCATTTGTAAATATACAGCACATTTTATATATTGTTATCCTACTGAAGGACATTTGGATTATTTCCAATTTGTGGATATTGGGAAAAATGATGTTTTAAAAGTTTCCTGTACTTGTCAACATGTGCAAGTTTCTCTCCTTTGCCGTAGTTGTGTTCTGTCAAGGGATGTGTACATCTTCAGCTTTACAGGATAACACTAGATTACTTTCTGAAATAGCCATTCCAATTTGCAATTTTGCCAGCTCTTGTCTTTTCTATACATAATATGACTTCATCTTTCACTTTTACCTTACACTAGTTTTCTGAAAAAATCTTGATTCTAACTCTAGTGCCTTGTTTCTCTGACATAGCTCTGGGGCATGGTCTAAATTAAATATTGTTGGTGATCTGGGAGGGTTTATGGGATTGGTCTGTGTATTTAGTTTCCTAGGGCTGCTGTAACAAATTACCACAAACTGGGTGGCTTAAAACAACAGGAATTTATCCTCTCACAGATCTGGAGGTCCAAAGTTAGAAATCAAGGTGACAAAGGGCCCTGCTCCCACTGAAGGCTTCAGAGGAGAATCTTTCTGGGCCTTTTTCTGGCTGCCTATGACTCCCAGAAATCTTTGGTATTGATTGGCTTCTATACTGCATTACTCTGCCTGTTTTTACAGGGGCCTTTCTCTTTCTGTCTAGAAAAAGTGTCCTCTCTTCTTACAAAGAAGTCATCTTTTTTAAAAAAAATCTTGGTACCAGGGATTGAACCCAGGGGCATTCTACCACTGAGCTATACACCCTTGGCCCTTTTTTAAATTTGAAATGGGGTCTCACTAAGTTATCACATACTGGCCTTGAACCTACGATCCTCCTGTCTCAGTCTCCCAAGTACTGGGTTTACAGGTATGCACCACCATGCCCAGCAAAACTCATCTTTACTGAAGATTTTCCTTTAGCCAAAAGCCCTGGCCTTTATTTTCCTATGATTCGGTAGGGTTGACTTTGCTGTTAGAGAAAGGAGCATCTCCTGGTTGCAGAAGCTGAATCCTAGCTCAGTGTCACCCACCCACACCCTTCACCTGATACAATGCCTCTCAAGCCTTTAAAAAGAGTTCATATTGTGGGTCCCATTAAATGTATCCATAGTGCGCTGTTGAAACTCAGATGTCTCAAATGGCCAGGGGGACTCCAGGATCTTTGGAGACATCAGAGTTGGACCTGGTAAGGCAGCATCTCTCCTGATTAGGACCCACACTATCTTCTTCTTCTTTTTCTTTCCTGATATTTATTGGCTAGCTCTCAATCTTGGGTCACACCCCTTACTCAAGCTCTAGTGTATGTTTCCTTCAATCCGTGGTGATGTCTGTTTAAAATAAGCAAATTACTCTTTAAACAACATCATTAGTGCAGTATAATTTATGTACAATAGACCACATCAACTTAATAAACACAATTACTTGAGTTTTGACAGCTATATACATCCACAAAACCATCACCACAATAGAGATACAGAATATTTTTATCACTATCTCCCTCCAAAAAGTTTTCTTGACCCTATAAAATCCAGCCCACACACTGCTTTTGCACCAGGCTACCTCATCTACTTTCCATCATTATATTTATTGCATTTTTATACAAATGAAAGAATACAGAATGTGCTCTTTTGTTTCAATCTGCACAGTAACTTTGTCATCTATGTCTCTGATAAATCAGTACTTTGTCTTTTTATAGCTTGCTAAGATTTCTTTGTATGGACATATTTAACCTGTTTAAAGGATATTTGAGTGCTCCTCTAATTTTTGACTATCATGAAAAATGCTGCCAGGAACATCAGCAAAAGTTTTTGTGTGGCTGTATATTTTCATTTTCGTTGGGCAAATACCTAGGAGTTGAATGTCTGCATTTTTTTTCCGGTACCGGGGATTGAATCCAGAGGCGTTCTACCTCTGCGCTACGTCCCCGGCCCTATTTTTTATACTTTATTTTGAAACCGGGTCTCACGAAGTTGCAGAGGGCCTCACTGAGTAGCTGAGGCTGGCCGCGAACCCGGATCCTCCGGTCTCCGCCTCCCAAGTACTGGGATTACAAGCGTGCATCACCACGCCTGTCCCAAATACTTTTACAAATTGATTTTATCATTTTATATTCCCCCCCAAAAAAGTATAAAATCTCTAGTCACTTCATATTGTCACCAATATTTGGCTTGGTTGGTCATTTTCATTTTAGCTCCTACAATGGGTGTGTAGTGGTATCTCATAGTGATTTTAATTTCTTCCGTGAAGGCTTGGGATGCTGAACACTTTTTTATATACTTGTGTGCTATCATATATTCTTTTAAAATCTGCTCACTTATTAAGTAGGTTGTCTTGTTATTGAGTGGTGCTATGTCTTTATGTACTCTTAATAAGGTTCTGTATCATATCTATATATTAAGAGTATTTTCTCCCATTTTGTGGCATGCCTTTGCATTTTCACAATGATGCCTGTCAAAGAGAAAAAGGTTTTAATTTTATAAAAGAAAATTTATCAGTTCTTAAAGTTTATGGTTTCACTTTCTCTACTTTGTCTGAAAATCTTTGCTCTTCCTTACTATCCAAAGATTTTTATCCTTTTTAAGAAGTTTTACACTTAACAGTTTCACTTTCAGAGCTATGACCTATTTCAGGTTTATGGTCTATTTCAATTATTCATATATTTTTATGTGCTGTGATATAAGACATGATAGTAATTTTTTCATATAGACATCTGTATATTTTCATTTCACCAGAAGATGCTCTACAAATATTTTTATTTATCACTTTCTGTATTCACACTTAGCTAAACTTGAGTTCATACTGAGGTCTCCAGTTCTAATCCATTTCCACATAGCCTATTCTAGCAATTGTTAGTTTTTAAATTTTCAACATGTCTAGTAAGTAGATAGTGGTTGGTGGTGGGTTTTAATTAGAAAATCAACTTGTTTGACAGACATAATTTCTCCTTCATTTTGTACACTTCAGGTTACTTTTGCCTTCAAAAGAATTTGTCCATTTTATTTAAGTTGTTGCATTATTTTCCTTCTGCTTCTGTTGGTCCTTTCTGTTTCAGCCTGTCTTGTAAACACCTGATTCAATGCCTTTGCCTGACATGTTCTTCTTTCTTCACAAACTGGATTTGTTATTTGTTTGATACCCCCTTGAAATGGCGCACAACTCTGGTATTCATTGCTGGCTCCAGGTTAGAGCCACTCAGATGGTCTGATGCTGGGAAAAAGAGGCCTGGGGACAACTTCAGGTTTACACTGATGAAGTCTGTCCCTGTCATCCTTACCACTGCTGGTGGGCCATGCTCCCTCACTACATCACGAGACCTCCTTCCAGGAAAGGTCTTCATCCATTTGGAGATACAGTTGGACTATTCTGATCCTGAAGACTATAACCACCATGAATATTATGGTCAAATAGTAATATCAGATTACATGTTTTCTGGCAAGGTGATGGATATGTTAATTTGCTTGTCTGCAGTGATATCTATAGTAATATCTCACTATGCTGATATACACATATATGCATATCAAAATATGGATACTTATATCAAAATTCTACATTGTACATGTTAAATACTGACAATAAAATACATAAACAAGTTGTATTTGATGGAAAATAAATGAATAAATAAAAATAGTAAATATGGCCACCAGGTTTCTTGAATTGTAATTCTGCATACATAGACCTTTAATTTCTTAAATGTTTAAAGGCATCTGTACCATCAATGTGAACTGACATAAGCAGAAGAATCACATAAAAAGATGGGCTAGAAAACCCATTTCTATGTGAAGACATAGGTGTTTATTCAGAGTGAGTATCAAAGTTAGTCTTTATATACTCCCTCTCTTAAAAAAAAATATTTTCCGGCCGGGCGTGGTGGCGCACGCTTGTAATCCCAGTACTTTGGGAGGCAGAGACCGGAGGATCCGGGTTTGCGGCCAGCCTCAGCTCTCTCTCTCTCTCTCTCTCTCTTTCTCTCTCTCTCTCTCTACTTAGTGAGGCCCTCTGCAACTTCGTGAGACCCAGTTTCAAAATAAAGTATAAAAAAAAAAATACGGCCGGGGGTGTAGCGCGGAGGTAGAACGCCCCTGGGTTCAATCCCCGGTACTGCAAAAAAAAAAAAAAAAAATTTCCTTAATTTATTTTTAATCTGGCAGAATTTAATTAAATTTATCTTTGATTCCCAACATGCAAGACAGAGTGAAGAAAATAGACATATTTTAATAGAATAGCTAATATAATTGTTGTTTTTAGTGAAGAAAGTGCAAAGAGTAAAAACAAGAGCTGGCCTACAATGGCCCTGCTCAGAAAACCTCATTAGTATTTTATAGAGTAAAATTAATGCATTGGGCCAGGCATGGTGGTGCACGCTTGTAATCCTAGTACTTGGGAGGCTGAGACAGGAGGATCGCAGGTTCGCAGCCAGCCTCAGCTACTTAGTGAGGCCCTCCGCAACTTAGTGAGACCCTGTTTCAAAATAAAGAATAAAAAATAAGGCTGGGGGTATAGCCTGGAGGTAGAATGCCCCTGGGTTCAATCCCTGGCACTGCCAAAAAAAATTAATTCATTGGGCTAGAAAATGTAAAAAGGTACACAAAAGTACAAGGGAGGAATAAAATTATTTCCTTTTGCCCCCATCTCATCTGCCAGGCTTTCTCCAAAGTCTAACTGATGGATGGCTTCTTACACAGCTTAGGGTGAAGAGGGCACTGCATGTACCAGTATCTCTATTTCCCCTGAACATGTGTATCTTCATTCTATAGCTAAACCTTCATATGAGTTATACTATTCCACGCTTTGCCTTTTTCAGTTACATCATGAGATAGTTCCATACAACTTGATACAGATCTAATTCATTGTTTAAAAATGACTTTCCAGTATTTTATTATGTTATGGTCCTGCAATTTGTATAATCCCTGTAGAACTCTGGTTGCATCTAATTTTAATGCTTGCAAACTATAATGAACCCCCATATGTGTGACAATACAGCAACACCACACACACACACACACAATTACACACATGCCTTATATAAACTTGTTTTATATATGTCCGGGGAAATTCTTAGGAGTAAACTTTTTATTTGTATGCATGCATGTAGTAAAATTACTAGGTCAAAAAGCATGTTAATGTTATATTTTGATAGATATTAAGTTTTTCTATAGTAAAATTATACCAAATTATTATCTCACCTACACTATGCAAGAGCCCATATTACACAGATTTTAATAATATAGAATAACCTCAAACTTTCAATATTTTGTCTTTCTGAGAAGTGAAACATGGTATCTCACTAAAGTTTGTGTTTTCATCAAATGAATGAGGCTGAGCATTTTTTGGCATAATATCTGACTACATTGCTTTCTGTAAATTGTCCATATCCTTTTTCTATTTTTCTCCTAGGTATATGTCTTTTTCTATTCGGATGATTTGAATAAACTGTAAATCAAAACATTTTTATTTTATAAATATCTCAAAATTTTTTCATTGAGCTTTTGAGGAGATATATATATATATATATATATATATATAACATATAACACATTATATATTATGTTCTGGGGATCAAAATCAGGGGCATTCTATCTCTGAGATACATCCCAGCCCTTTTTATGTTTTATTTTGGAACAGGGTCTCACCAAGTTGCTGAGGCTAGCCTTGAACCTGAGATTTTCCTGTTTCAGTCTCTCAAGTACTGGAATTACAGGTGTGCACCACCACACTCAGCTGAGATTGTTCATATTTTGATATAAAAGGTTTTAATTATTTGTTATATATGGCCTCAGGGAAAATAATTTACCTAGTTATATAACTATATACCTTCCAAGGCGTATCTTCATTTTTTTCTTTTAGTTATATCTCATTATGTAGGTAAAGATTCTGCCTCTGTTCAAAGAACAGCTTGGTCTTCTTTTAGCAGAGAGGGAAGAAGAGCGCCATTTCCCCTACCTGGGTGTAGGCTGCTCAGGTGAACAGCTTGGCCCCCAGTATTTGATTGTCTTCCCATGGTTGAACAAACTATTGTTTATTTCTTTACTTTTCCCCACTTATCACTTAATTTGAGGCAAAAGAAACCTCAAATAAATACGAAGAGAAAGATGGAGCATTTTTTTTCAAATTTAAAACTTATTTTCTCGAGGACATTAAGTACACTTTAAGACACTAGATTCCAAACTCTAGACACTTTTTATTTTGTGCATATGTTTAAACCATAGGCAACCTTCCCTATGATTTTTCCCCACTTAAAGCAGCTTACCAGCTTTAGTCTGGGGCATTTTTATTTAGATGACATATTCGTCTTTTCCATTTCAAGAGGTCTGAGGAAATTGCACATTTATCTTATGAACTCTTTGGTAAAGAAAGGATAGGAGTACACATGAAGACTCCTGGGCTCTATTTGCATCCTCTTAGCTAATACCTGTGGTAAAAGACTATGCCAAACATTTTTGAGATTTCAGAAGAACTTTAAAGGCTCTTGAAATAAGATTCTCTACCAGTTGATTGCATGAAAGGAAGCACTGCCTTTTATAAGAGAGCAGTGGAGCCCATCCACTGTGGACTGAATCTTCTGAAACCTGAGCCAAAACAAACTTTCCCTGCTCTAAATTGTTCTTGTCCCAATGACAAAGAGGCTAACACACCCATCTTCACTCAACCCTGATGCCTATTCCTCCTACCCAGAACCTGGGGGAGTAGTTGGCATCTTGAGTGTTCTGTAAGTTTCCTGTGATAGTGTAGCCTAGTGGTTAATAGTGCCCACTGAATAGGTTTCTTTGGAGGATGTATATGTTAATATATGTAAAGTACTTAGAATAATGCCTGGCACAGCAAGTCCTCAGGAATGTTACCTATTTTTTTTTTGAGGTACCGGGGATTGAACCCAGGGGCGTTCTACCTCCTAGCTACACCCCCGGCCCTAGTTTTTATCCTTTATTTTGAAACCGGGTCTCGCGAAGTTGCGGAGGGCCTCACTAAGTAGCTGAGACTGGCCGCGAACCAGGATCCTCTGGTCTCTGCCTCCCAAGTACTGGGAACCTATTATTTTTAACAAAGCTCTTGATGACAAAAAATATCAATTGAGAATTACTACTTGTGCATGTGTAATGCCAAAATAGAAAAAAAAGTATATGTAAACTGATTGATATCTAAATCAGTGAAAATGAGATATGGGTTTAGTTACCTAGTATATCATAACAAATCTCCTCACAATGTGGTGACTTAAAACAACAACCGTCATTTGTTAATGCTCAGTCTCCATGGGCAAGGGTGTGGCGTGGCCAGATGGTTCTGGCACAGGGTCTCTCATGAGGTTGGAGTCAGATTTCAGCTGGTGTTTAGCTGGGAACATTGGGCAGAACATCCACTGTGGTCTTTACATGTGGCCTGGGTTTCTTTGTAATGTGGTGGCTCAGTGCTAAGGGAAATATTGAAAGAGAGACAGAAATAGAGACAGAGACAGAGAAACAAGCAAAACGGGGGCGGGGAGAGAGGCAGAGACAGAGACTGTGTACTGCAGAATATGTTTCACCTTTTATAACTTAGCCTTGGAAGTCATGTAGCACTACTTCTCCCATATTTTATTGTTTAAAAAGTTAAAAAATATCCCCTCCAGCCAAGCATGGTGGCATATGCCTGTAATCCCAGTACTACGGAGGCTGAGAGAGAAGGACCACAGCCTCAGCCATTAAGTGAGTATCTCAGCAACCTAGCAAGACTCGGTTTTAAAACAAATAATAAAAAGGGCTGGGGATGTACCTTGGGGGTAGAATGCCCCTGGGTTTAATCCCTAGCACCACTAAAAAATTCCTTCAAGTTGGAGAGGGGAGAACAAAGAGCCCACATCTACAAGGAGGAACACTAATGTCCCATCATGGGAAAGGTATGTGAAATGTTATATAAATGCATACCTAGGTGACCACCTTTAGACAGGGCAATCTGCCCTAGGGGATGATTGCAGTTGCAGCGCTCAGGCAGATAGCCATGAATACACATACAAACCTACCCACAATCTTTGGTTACAGTGAAGTTCAGGCTAAGGAAGGCTCATTAATTTAGGTTTCAATTAGCATAGGATCATGGGTCCTTCTGAAATGTTTGCCTATGGGGATGGGAATTGCTATGTGCCACCACTTGCAAAGCAGCCACTGAATTGAAGTCTGACACCCATTTGAAGGGTGTTTAAGGAAAAAGAAGTCTAAGAGTCAAAATTGAAAGTGCAAATTGCAAATGCTTCCCTTCCCCAGTGATAGGGCTATAAATACCGAGGGTGTTTCTGTTAAACAACGAATGGAAATGCTCCAGAATCAATGAGAGGTGTTAGCACCAGGGAAAAACAGCATCTTAAATCCTTACGCTAACAATTAAATCAGACGCTTTTGACACTTTATCTGAGACACTCCTGGCAGTACTTTATTCATCATGGCATGACTCAGAAACTCACAGCAGGTGACAAGCAGATTCTGGAGGATCATCAGCTCAGCTTTCTCTGCACTTTCCCCAAACATAATTCAATAGGTTATACCCAAGCCAGTTTCAAGCTTTTTGAGAAAGGGTGATAGGTGAAAATGAATGGGATTCCAGAAAATGTACTCCACAGCCTCAGGAAGCCAAGGAATTGACCTACTCAATAACGGTTGAAAAGTAACTCAATCAGAAAAAAAGTGATTTATCCTGAAGACCCTAAGGACTTTGTGTGGGAATCCTTGTGAGTCATGAGACATCTCTATGTCCTCAGAGAGCATGAAGCCTTAGGGCCACTCACCTTACCACATGTGGTCCTTATTAAGTTAAAATAAAAATATATTTCCCGTGGTCATTTACCTGGCCTATCTGCTAAACAAATGATAAACTGTAAATAATAAACATTCAGAATTTTAGTAATCTCATCTATATAAAGTGTCCTAGCTGAGACTAAAAGTCCCAGCTGGTCTGAGACTCTTGCCATCACTGATGCGGGTTATTGGGATATCAACACCTGGAGCAGCCACTGATAACAGCTTCCAAGAGGCACCACTGAGCAGGGCATCCCTGAGCAGGGCAGGAGCTCAGGCAGAGGCTGTGTGAGTTGGCATGAAGAGCAGGCTGTAGGGGCAGACAGAGCTGCATTTGAATCCTGACTTACTCACCTGTTAGCTGTGAGACTTTGGTGGGTTCCTAGATCTCCCTGAGCCTCAGCTTCAACATTGGTAAAATCAGGATGATAGGATACACTATGTGTGTGTGTGTGTGTGTGTGTGTGTGTGTGTGTGTGTGTGTGTTCAGGACCCAGTAGTGTAAGCCCCAAATAAGTAATATGCTTTAGTCAATGTTATGGGCAGTCTCTGGTATCTCTGACATACCACAGCTGTTGCCTAGAGAGTCCAGAGACTTAAAGTGAGGGCTAGAGTCAATTATAGAAGTCCTGCAAAGCAGCCCTGCCAGGAATTTGAGGGTGTAAGCTAGGAAAGTATAGACCATGGTATAAATACTATAGAACTGGAAATAAATTTAACCTCCAGGTAGCGGTCTGTGTACTAATCAACAAAGGACCAGCACTGAGACTGGTCTCTTGGATTTTAGGAGGAGTAAACCACTGTGCAAGACTTTGCTTCTGACTTGCACATTCCACTGTGCTCACTTCTAGAAAGGGTCAAGCACAAGCTCTTAGCATTATATTTTTGAGAAAGCTTGAGGGGCCCCTGTGGGACTCTGAGGGAGGGATCATGAAAAGAGAACAACTCTTGGTGGTCTTTATACCTTCTAGATGAGAAGAAAGAAAAGGTAAGTGCCAGCGTCATATCTGCTTTATCCATAGCCCCTGTTACCACCTGGTTGTAGCTCTGCTTTATTTGGTGAAGGGTGCAGTCCAGAAACTCTACGTCCATCACAGAAGTCTGGGAACAGTCTCCACCCTAAGTCATCTTTTAATCTCGGTGCTCCATGCAGCCATCAGAATGAAAGTTCCAAACAATTTTTAGTCCTTAGAATAAAAGCCAAATTTGATTTTATTCAGAATTTTAGTTGTTTTTGCCAAGAGGCTTATGAAAGCTACTCAAAGACAAAATAGAAGTCCTCTGTACTAATTTATATGATTCACAAGCAAAGCACAACCCATCATGATTCGAGCATTCGACCACTTGAGGAATGCAGTCCTTGAGATGGAATCCAGCTGTTACCGACTCACAAAGCACCTGACGCCTTTTCCACAGCTGTCCCATGCCCTTTGTGCTACTGACCTTTATCATTTGGCATTCTTTTCTAAGACTTGGAAAGAATGATACTATTTTCATACTTTGCTTAGATGGTGACAGGGAATCAGCTACATATACATGATGGGGGTTGCCTGGAAAAAGACTGAGAACAACTCTTTAATCAGATGATCTCTGGATGAGTCAAATCACGTCATAACATAATGCAATTGAATGGAGAAAACCAAAGTGAAACAGAGCTTAGGAATGTCAGGTTCTCTTTTTATCCTCTTGAATAATGCTTTCTCTTTGGCCACCCAGCCTTTCCATGTGTTAAGTATTATGGTCACAGGTATCTGAGATCCTGTAGCAACATCCTTAGTTTCTTGTGCAAATGCTAATTCTATAACGCTATTCCCAGACTGCTGAAGAAATAATTTTCAAGCACTTATTGCTTTTTTTTCCAATATCTGAGCAGTGTTTAATCTATATGAGCCTTATTTCCTAGAAAATCATCATGCTACAAGAATCTCTTGCAACAACCGGAATTTATTGAGCATAATGTTATAATAGTTAAAGAACACAGGCTTGGACCCTAGATTTATTCCAAAATCCATACTCTATCATTCAAGAACTGCGTGACCTGGAGTAAAACATATTTTCCTTATGTGTAAAATGGGAACAATTATGGAATTACTCATCATATTTTGAGGAAATTAAATAAGGTAACATAAGTAAAATGTTTAGTTCAGGACCTAATACACAATAGGGGTTCAATAAATGAAGAATCTTTCTAGTATGAATTGTCTTTCTTTCTATCAATTTGCTGTAACAGCACATAAAATGTTTGCCAATGCTTTTATCTGACTATTCTTTCTAACCTTGAATATAGAGCAATCTGTATTTTCCCACCAGGTTTAAGGCCATGCTTTAGTCAGTAGGATGTAGTTCCAGGTGGTCAGAAACCTTCATTTGCTTTGTTCTCTTCTCCAACTCTGACCCCACTGCCTAAAATAGGCTAGAAATATACTTGTTGAATTAATTAATAAATTAATGAATATATAAGCTAGAAAATATGAATGGTATATGACATTAGACATCAAATCATAGAAATTCAGGATAATAGTTTTACTGCACATGATCAAACTCCATTCCAAGAATAAATTTATCCTTTTTTGAGAATTTCGATGGTAGAATATTACTATGATTCAACAGTTATCACTTTTTATAATTTAAAGTGTCATGTTAACTCTCTGTAACTGTGACAAAATACATGAGATATCAACTTAGAAGAGTGAAAGCTTTATTTGGGCTTATGGATTCAGTCCATGGCCCCATGTCTTTGTTGCTTTGGGCCTGTGGTGCCACAGTGTATCATGGCAGGAGCACGTGGAGGAGAAGGCAGCTCACCTCATGGTGACCAGGACCTGAAAGAGAGAGAGGAGGAGGAGAAAAGTGTACAAACACCCAATGACCCAACTTTCTTCCTCTAGGCCCCATCTGCCAAAGGTTCCAACACCTCCCAATAGTGTCACAGGATGGGGACCAAGTCTTCAACGTATGGGCCTTTAGGGGACACTCTAGATCGGAACTATAATGAGAAGTATATAAAATGTTAGGACATGGACAGTATTTCCTTCTAGAAAGCAATATTTATTCACTTCTCATTTGAAATGTGTTTTGTAATGTTCTTTTTTGCAGAATTGCTAAGTGTGTGGTTTTAATTTTGATTTATATAGTAGCAGACATTCATGATATGCTGAAATGGACAAATGGTTCTGAACAGAAGCAGCATTTGATATTCTGATAATATGAAATGTTATTTCCAGATTAAGATAATGAAGACATATTTTAAATTTTAATTTCTACTTTTATTCTAAAACTGTCTGCCTTACAAAGGAAAATTTTGCAGTACTTATTTTTTCTATTATGAACTAGATTCATTATCCAAATTGGTAATATCCCCTAGTCACACAATGTAATGTGGTATAATTTTTCAAAGTTGGTGGAGGAAACACCATGACATGAGTCAGTTATAGTTAGATAGTCAATTGTTCTATGGGGAATAATCTTATATAAGCAAAAAATAGCTATAAAATGACATAATAGGCATAGATGCATCTCATTTCCTCTCTGTGTGGGGAACCACCAAAGGAAGTCTATAATACAATGGAAAATGGCTTTTTTTAATTCATAAAAACCGTAAGTAATAGGAATTGAAATTAAGATGAATGCTGGAAAATCTTGGTTTACTTTTCTATGTTCCAACTATGAAGGCCTGGGGATATCCTAGAGAGTTTTAAAATATAGTGAAATGAGACTGGGAAGGCAGCTGTTTAATGAGCACATCGGGTCACATAGCCTGGCACATCCCCTACTTCCTACCCACCTACTCTGTCTAGGACTCACAAGGTCGCCATGTAATTTATTATAAGGGCCCAAGGGCATATACCTAGTTTTAGTGCACCTTATATCTCTACACAAAGCCTAGCACACTATTTATAAAATACTCATGTACTAAACATTTGTGTCTCTCAAGAATGTTAGGCCCTGACTGAAACAGCAGAAAACGTGGCCACAGATTTCCTTCTAAGTCAGTGAACTGAGAGAAGGAACAAGACTGTCTGATGACACAGGCAACCTTGCTTTTCAGTAGAAAATGAAGCAAGTGAGGACACAGCAAACTGCATAAATTGCTTTTTCTTGCTTTTTTGTAAAATGCAAAATAAACCCTTGTGAATGACAATTAGAGGAAAATTTGTTAATTGAGATAATTATTTTTGTTGTCTCCAAATCATGTTATCTAACACTTATTAAGAGCCTACTAGCCAGGTATGGTGGCGCACGCCTGTAATCCCAGTACTTGGGAGGGTGAGACAGGAAGATCACAGGTTCGAGAGCAGCCTCAGCAACTTAGAGAGACCCTCAGGAACTTGCAGAGACACTGTTTCAAAATAAAAAATAAAATAGGGCTAGGGTGTAGCTCAGAGGTAGAATGTTCCTGGGTTCAATTCTAATACCCATCCCCAAAAGCCTACTTATTTGACAAACATTGTTTTAAGTGCTTAACAAAAATGAACTCATTTAATCCTCAAGATAACCTCATGAGTAAGGTCCCATTTGTGATTTCTATTTACAGGAAACTGAGGCATAAAGAGCAACCATAGTATTCCCACAGCTAGGAAATGGTTGGTTGTGGCCACAGCTGTCTGGCCTCCAATTCACTTGTTCAGCTCTCCCTACTCTGCCTGGCTTTCTGTCTCGCCACTACAAGTTGGGTGTTTGCCTTTCTCCCACCAATACACCGAATCTGGCCTTTCTTTTCTGCCATGAGTTTATCTCTATCTCTTAGACCTCCAATAGCTGTTTAGAAAGTGGATGCTGATTACCTCTTTTACTGTCATTGATTACCCTTGCAAGCCTTTGTTCATGCCTCATTCTGTTCCAAGCACTGAGTATCTGCATTATTCCCTCTTCACAAAAGGAATCTGGACTGGCTTTTTAAAGTGTGCCCACAATGTGAGTGTGCACAAAGAAATGGCTGCCACGTGCACTGTATGGTGCCATGTGGCCCTTGTATCTTTTCCTATTGAATTTGTGCCGTCCAGTCTTTCTGTATTTCCTATCAGTGGTTTTGGTTTGCTCCCCGGGGTATTTTGCCTAGCACTCATGCCTACTAAATCAAACTTTTCATTGACAGATAATTTGTATAATTTATTGGGATGTAGGAGTCTCAAAAATGTTTTTGTATCTCCAGTGACTTGGTATAAACTGAATGGTGATGGGCCAGAAAATTATTCTCCCAGCCCTGCAGAAATGACTTTGTAGCTCTAACCATGATTAACTTGGAGGCAGCTTAAATGTTGTGTTTGACTCTCCATGCAGTTTGCTGTCAAACCCATTCTGAAATAATTATAATAACCTGCAAATTGGATGTGTACTCTGTTCAGTGGGTGGCAGATCTGTTTCTGAGCATATTTCTTCATGGAGCAGATTCCTAGCAGGGTTTATATTCCTTACTTATTCTTTGTAGTAAACATTATCCCAAAGCAGTTACATTTTGCTTGTCAGTAGCAAAAGGTGTGTGTGTGTGTGTGTGTGTGTGTGTGTGTGTGAGAGAGAGAGAGAGAGAGAATACATATGTCCATATATACTTTTATTTTTATTGTAGCATATAAAATTCACTCATCCTCGTCATAAAAGGATTTGTGATGCATAGTAATATCTATCAGATACCCAGTAATGATTTAGATAATTTAGGCAATTTTTTATTTTAGTTATCTGTATAATTAAAGTTCTCCATGTTATAACTCCAAGTCCATTTTAAAGTGTAAGTTTTGGATATGTAGGTCCCCATGTTGCCACTGATTGATAACTAGTCTTTATTAAACTAACAAAGTCAAAATTACAATGTACCATATCCTTTAGGTCTTAAAATGTTTGGACTGAATGCATCTTCTTGATGATTGTTTTCCAAATTTTGGAAAGCACAGGTACCACAATGCTTGGTTTGCATTCTATCTAATCACTTCAAAACCTCAGTCATAAGTAGTTAGCAGTTGTACTTCTGTGAAAGATTTTGAACAATGATAAAATCTAGACCACTCAGGATTTTTAAAATGATCCTAACCGGTGGCACACGCCTGTAATCCCAGTACTTAGGAGACTGAGACAGTAGGATAGTGGGTTCATGGCCAGTCTTAGCTAGTTAATGAGGCCCTCCAATTTAGTGAAACCTTGTTTCAAAATAAAAAATAAAATATAGGACTGGGGGTGTAGCTTGGAGGTAAAATGTCCCTGGGTTTAATCCCCAGTACCGCAAAAAAGTTAAAAATTAAAATAAATATAAATAAAATAATCCTTATGGGTATTTTCTCTGATGTTATACCTTTGGAATGTGTTAGATTGAGTGAAAGCCCAACAGGCCTTCTGGTGACCATCAGGCCTGTGGAATTTCAATAGAAACCAGGGACGCTCTGTGTAAAAGCTTCTTAAGATTTTATAAACCTGTTTAACTTTCTATAATTTATTTTTTCAGAAGGTATGTTTATTATTTCCTATCTGATTTCTTTCAGAATGCAGCAATAAAATTCTAAAAATGAAAAGGGTCTCTAATATTTATCCCCAGGTCTCTCCTCTGAGTCCCAGATGCACAAACACAGCTGTGCTCATGCCATATCCACTCAGTGACTCCGGGACCTTCGTGCTCGCACACCAAAATGGGTCTCTTGATTCCTTCCTCTCCCCTCCTCGTCTAGGCTTTCCAATCTGAGAAAGGGCACTGATATCCACACTCTTGCCAAGCCAGAAACTGTGTTTAAATGTTTTTATTTGAGAATAGCCTACAAAGAACAAAAGCATAAACCACATGCAGCTGGAGCATGCAGTTCAACCAACTTCTCTTGAGGAGTACACCATGTAACCCACCACCCAGTTCATTTCCAAGATGCCAGAAGGTTCCCCGTGACCTCTAGGAGTAAGCGGTCCCCCCTTCCAGCTCTCCTATTCTTCATAATTTATCTTTGGTCTTTGCACCCTTTTCCATCTCCACTGTTTTCACCATGATCATCTTTCACCTGGACTATGCCAATCATTCTCTCCCCACTTCTACTTTTGCCAATTTATTATCACTCCAGAGGGATCTTTAAAAAACATACCCCTGATCATTGTCCTACCCTTGGTCATTAACTTTCTTCTACACTTAGAATAAGATGGAAATTCATCACTGAACCTTACAATGAATGTCCTTAAAAAGTGGTCCCCAACATCCTTCCATCTCATCTTGCTCTGCTTTCTGCCTCACTGCGCTCCAGGGATCCTGGTTTGTTGTTGTTGTTGGTTAGTTGGTTTGGGTAGTAGTTTCTTTTAGTTACTGTGAAGGGCTCCTAGGTCCTTTTGCACAATGCTGTTCCCTTGGTATGGATGTTGTTCCTCTTCTTTCTCATTCCTACCCCATTTCCACCCCACACTCATGCCCATGCCTATACATTCTCCTTACCGGGCTAGACCTTTCTTGGCTTTAACATCATCTCTCTATAAAACATTTTCCTGCCTCCAACCAAAAAGACAACTGACAATTACTCAGAACGTTTTGTCCTTTCCCTTTACAGTACTGAACACGGTTTGCAATTTATATATTTAAGAGTTGCCTCTAGTTGTGTGTTGCCTACCTTCAGCTAACTGAGGTCCTTAGGAAGGGCTAATGATGTTATTTCATTCTTGTGTCCCAACAGCTGCCCCAGCACCTGGCACCCAATGGGCTCTTAGAAAATAATTGTTGAATGAATAAATCTGTGAACAAGTGTGTACTTGCCTCTGAGAATAGTGCAAAAAATGAAATGGAGGGTGAGTGGACAGCTCTTCTGAGGAGAGGCTTAAACTGAGAAAGGATTATTTTAATGGAATACATTTCAGAAATGGATCCTGGAAGATGCCTGTTTTCCTGAGCTAAGCATCACTCTGAGACCAGCATGTCCCCCGGGATATCCCTGGAGGAGAATTCACACGAGTCAGTTTCCCTTCTGGTTGGATCATGCGTCCTTCAACTCTACAGCCCATCTCATCCCATTGGGTCTGGATACTGCTCCTCTGGGATGAGAATTTTGCAGAAAACTGACTGGCATATTTCTGTCATTCCTATAGAATCAGGTAGATGATCTGAATCCTGGATCATGGTGAGGCTGAAGACAGAGGATAGAGCAGGTGGAGAAACTTATAAGACAGATGGCAGGAAATCTTTTCAGGAAGAGCATGAGGTTGAATTGTATGTGAACAATGTTTTTGAATTTTGTTCTTGTATTGCAATTCACCTCTGATCATCCAAGTCTTAGTGAAATTGTTTAAAATACCATAGCCTGGTGTTTGTTGTACTTTGAGGAATACAGGGAGGATTTGGGTTCTATATTTGGTGTCTGGCTATATAAGGCAGGACAGCAGAAGCCCAAGGCAGAGTCATGATGTGGAAAGAGGTAACCAACAAACACGTTTAGAGCAGCAGATCAGAATAGGAGCTGACAAATCACCACAGGATGGATTTGTCCTATATGTCAGCATTCCTCAGGATCTGCAGAAATAGCTCACTTCCCACACAGGAGAGGGCACATTCCATGACAGTTGACAGTAAAGAGATAAATGATGCCCAAAGCCTAGAGAACTTGAAAACATTTGGGTTAGCCTTCTTGGGTCACGTGGATTAAAATTCTCTCACATATTCCTATTTCAAAGTAGACCCAAACTCAGAAAACTCCACTATATTTGGGGACCAAATCTTTTTCACTGGGCCTTTAGTCCAGTTCGCTTGGTATTGAATTAGTTAAATTTTCTTTCCTCAAGGCACATAAATTGATGAGTCAACTTGGGAAATGAGAAATGCAATGGACATGCAGGGAGGTAGCACAGGGAAAGGTCAGCTTGATCTCTGGTGGCCTGTCAGTGTATAGAGGGAATAGGGTTAGGTTTTTAAAAATTAGAGAGTTACATAAAGAGAATGAATGCTGAGGGTGTGGAATAGTACAACAAAAATGGAGAATGAGAGGTGAGATACTGCCAAAGAGAAATTCTGCTGGCTCTATAACTTTGTTTCTGCGATGTTCAATCATCGTGAAATGAGTCAGCATTGTAATTGGATACAGTTGTTAAAATAGACCAAATAAAATAATCAGTCCAGCCACGTTGGAATATTTTAGAGGGGCAGGGGAGAAAGAGAGAACATTTATAATACGTGGCCTCACTCCACACACTGCTGGTAGAGACTGCTAAACAAATTTGACTTGACTTCTGCATAATAAGAAAAGGGTTATTTTGCTGGCTTTGTTGGATAATTGGCTCAAATCACCTATTTTTTTATGGAATATTATACCTTGCTCTAACAGGAAATACTTCAAATATTTCTTTCCAAGTAAAGATCACTATGTCTGTCTTTCCTGGTTGAAATATGAGTGCAGCAAAAAACATGAACTCACTCTATATTCATGATTTTGAATAGTGGCTGATGTTTACCAGGGGCTTTCCTTGTGCCAGGCCCCGTGCTGAGAACTCTGCCTGTGTATTTTATGTTGACCATCCTCTGAGGTAGGTATCATAATTATCCCTATTCCACAAATGAGGAAAGGGATGCTCCAAAGGCTGAGAGGTTTCCTAACCACCCAAGCCTTACATTCTTAGTGAGTAGTCAAGCCAGAAATGGGTTGAGTGTGTTTGAATCCACAGGCATGATCTGCTCACTATGTCATACTGTTGTTGTGAATCAGTAGCAGCAGCCATTGCTACTGTATTTACTATGGATGCATAGTAAAGTACCTGAAAGAACAAGAGGGCCTTAGGATGGGAAATATTAATCAAGTGATTGTAATTCATTCATAGCTGCTATGGTCAGCCCCAGTTTTGATATGAGATCATAGTGGAGGTGTACAACAGTGGTTCAAGCCTAGAATCATCATTCCTGGACTTGACCTGGCTCCTACTCTGACGCTTCTAATAAATCACTTAGGATCCATGAACCCATGTCTCCTCCACGTCTGTAATGTGAAAGAGTTCAGTGACTTTTTATTATGTATATATGTATGTATGCATGTATTTATGTATGTATGTATTTATTTGTTGTGGAACTAGGGGTTGAACCCAGGGGCATTTTATGTCTAAGCTACACCCCCAGTCCTTCTTTTTTTCTGTTTTGAAACAGGTTGCTAAGAGTCTCCCTATGTTGCTGAGTCCTTGAACCTGCGATCCTCCTCCCTCAGCCTCTTAAGTACTGGGATTACAGGCATGTGCCATTACACCTAGCGAGTTCAGCGACTTTATAAATGAGTTTTCACTTCCAGCATTCCAAGAGTCTACAAGTCATAAGAGAGTAAGAACCCCCCACTCCACCACTATAGCACATGGAATTAATTTGCAGTGTATTCTGTGGCACTCTGCTGTTGCCTACCCAATGATGTAGTCTAAGACCAATGCAGGTCTTATAAATGGATTTTTACCAAAGAAAAAGAAAAACACACTAGCTGGCTACTTGGCAACAGAGAAGAATTTGTGAAAAGGTAGAAAAGAGAGCATTTATTCTATCATTGCTGAGGCGTGGTTTCCTCTGAATTCTTGTCTCTCGCAGACTGTCTCAAGGCCCATGCCTCCAGAATTTCCAGATGGAACCTATACCTGATTGATGACAGCTTTTTGAGCAACCTGTCTTCCAAAGTTAGCAATTCCCATAGGTAGGAAAGTTTTCCAAGAAGTGTTAAAAGGGATTTGTGTGTGGATTTTTTTTTTTTAGATATGGAGTTGATTCTCTCATAGATTCTCATAGATTATACTACCAGATAAAATACAGGGTAAGTTAAATTTGAATTTCATGCAAAATAGGAATAAATTGAATGTCCCTAAATTACACGTGATATACTTAATGCTAAAAGATTATTCTTTGGTCATCTGAAATTCAAATTTAATGGGATGTCCTGTATTTTTATTAACTAAATATGGCAACCCTCCTCATGGAAGGAAGAATGTTTAATTTAGCTTTTCGGGTGGGATTTAGGCCAAAGGTGTTGTAAATGAGAACAGTGACAACCTGGACTTGTACTTATTACTTTGGCCATTTTAGTCCCCTACTGTTGAACATCTGCCATGCTATCAATGGGTTTTAGTGGATGTATTTGTTATGTCTCAGCTTTTTAAAGAAATGCATACTCATATACAACATTAGACTGATTCATAAAATCAAAGAGATTCTAGCCATTGATATGAGGACTTCTAAAGGGATGCAGTGCATTTTGGCCCACATCTGTGACTGTGTTCTTTGAACTAATTAGGAAGTATTCCATGCCGGCAGGTTTTAATCGAGAAATATGTTTCCCCTTAAGGGTGATTTGTCTAATTGGCTATAGAAATGCTTCTTCTCTGCTGCAGAAAGCTTTATCCCATTTGCTAATGGCACAGCTTTCACAGCCTCCCCCACCCCTAGGGCTGATGCTATACTCAGTTCACTGAACTCTGTTTGAAATTCTGTCATGAAGCTGGACAAGGTTTCAGATCTATATTCAACTTGAAACAAGGCTCTTCACCTTCCAGGGCTGCAGTGAACCTCCTCTAGAAAATATGTTGGCCAGGCACAGTGTCACACACCTGTAATCCCAATACTTGGGAGGCTGAGACAGGAGGATCGCAGGTTCAAGGACAGCCTCAGCAACTTAGCGAGGCCCTCAGCAACATAGTGAGACCCCTGGGTTCAATCTCCAGTACCACACAAAGAAAAAAGAAAAGAAAGTTTGTCGGAAAGGATAATCTCCAAGGTTGCAATGATTACCATTTCTAATCCAATACAGAGATAGGTTTAGGGGTGGGGAGAGAGTAAATGGAGAAAGTACAAAATAGGATGTTGGTTATAGATTCAGTCAAGGCTCCCTATTCCCAGGTCTTTGGCTATGGTAAGACTAGAGTGCACAAAGAATCCATATGTATGTTTCTTCATTCAGTGCTAAGTGCCTTCTAGAGTCCCAAGAATTGAAGGGTTTGCTATAAAAATATAACATTTAGATTTGCCATTCAAGAGTATAAAAAGATATTTTGTCTATATGGTTCTAAACATTTAGGGTTGGAATACATCTTAAAGTTTGAGTGAAATCCCCAAGTTGATGCGTAGCAAAGGAAAGGTGAAATCCATGAGATCACACAAAAAAAGAGAAGCCCGCTGAGGTGGCTGCATTCAATGTTGAAAGCCAGACAAGTGGCTAGGTCAGGAAGCCCAGTGAGTCATACTGACTCATACTTTTTGTGTCAATGCAAAGACAATGCCTATGGAAAGACTGTGTGATCTGCTCTCAGACTGCCTTCATTTCTAGTGTCATAACCTTCATCACCCTGGGCATTGTAGACAGGACACTGACGTAATCAGCAGGATGCTGCAAGAGCACAGGTGAAAATGAACATCGAGGTCCTTCCTCCACGTAGCAGTAAACCATGCGGAACAGAGAAGATGTGAGTCTCACTACTTCCTTCCAAAGGATGAAGTCAAGGTTATCCCGTTGTGTTTTCCATACATTCATGTTGCTGAGGAAATTGTTTTAATTTCAAACCCAGAGGCTCATGCTTGACATCATTGCAAAATAAAGTCATACAATACCTGGTAGAAAGAAATAGCCCGCCTTGCTACATATACAGAAATGATTTGTGTCTCCTGTTTCATGGAAAAACTGAAATTTACTTATGTGCTAAAATGGATTAATCGATATGCAATAGTACTGTTCTTGCAGAAATGCAACCATATTTAACAATAACCGTTCTGCTTTCTGGTGAAATCCAAAATGATCCTTTTAAAAAAAATGTTCAGAGTATATTTGACTCATCCTTCTCCTGAGGAAGAGAAGAGAAGCATAATCCACGGGGCGGGACACTTCTTGGTGGAGGAGGGGATGCAGTAAACGGGTTACTATTGGGGAAAGTCGTCCCTTTTGGGTGTTCCAAGTCCCTTCTGATTAAGACTTGCCTACATTTTTATGTTCTCCCTCTTTCCTTCCCTTCACTGAAAATATAACTGTTTAAAAAGTCTAAAATTTATCATCGTAAGAGGAAAAAAAAAAACAACCTCTGATCCATTCCAAGTACTATTTATCAATTACTAGGCAAGTGGTTTGTTATTGTGATTGTCTTATTTTTAGTTTTTAATATCTTTTTGTTATTTCCTTTTTGTTATTTTATAGAAAGACAATATAAAAACAAATGCAGTATGTGGCTGATTTCCAAGTAAGCATGCTCGTATAAATTCTTTCTGTTTCATTAGTGTTTTAAAGATGTATCTCATGCACTAATGTGGTTTTTAAAAATTACTAAAGAAGCCAGGTGTGGTAGCACACACCTGTAATCCCAGTACTTGGGAGGCTAAGACAGGAGGATTGCAGGTTTGACACCAGCCTCAGCAACTTAGTGAGACCCTCAGCAACTTAGTGAGACCCTATTTCAAAAGAAAAAATAAAATAGGGCTGGGGTATTGCCCAAGGGTAGAATGAACCCTGGGTTCAATCCCTAGGAATGAAAAAAAATCACTTAAGAACTGCTTTCTGGTATCTGATTTTGAGTATATGCTGAATTTTTTTCTTTCTTTTAAATATAATCCCCCTCACATTTTAAATCTAACCAACCTAAGGAAAAAGAAAAGAAAAAAAGCATTTTGACTTCTGCATCTTTTTAGGTACTCATGGCAGTGTTCAGTCCTTCAGGGGGAAGCAATGAGTCCTTGTCATTGTCACCATAGCTTTGTTTAAGGGATGAAAGTAGAAACACTCAGTACAGAGGTTTTTTTTTTTTTTTTTTTTTTTTGCGGTACCGGGGATTGAACGCAGGGGCGTTCTACCTCCGCGCTACGCCCCCGGCCCTATTTTTTATACTTTATTTTGAAACCGTGTCTCATGAAGTTGCGGAGGGCCTCACTAAGTAGAGAGAGAGAGAGAGAGAGAGAGAGAGAGAGAGAGAGAGAACTGAGTCTGGCCGCGAACCAAGATCCCCCGGATCCTCCGGTCTCCGCCTCCCGAAGTACTGGGATTACAAGTGTGTGCCACCACGCCCGGCTCAGAGATTTCTCTCTCTCTCTGGCACTGGGGGTTGAACCCAGGGCCTTGTACATACATCTCCAGCCTTTTTTTTTTTTTTTTGAGACAGAGTCTCACTAAATTGCCCAGTTTGGCCTTGAACTTGGGATTGTCCTGCCTCAGTCTCCCAGTAACTGGGATCACAAGCATGCACCACCACCCCTGGCTGCAGAGTTCTTTAGAGAGGAGTGGGGAGTTCAAAAATTCTTAGGGAAAAAGAACTATTTCAAAGGATTTTTATTTAAACATCTTAAGTGTGGTATGGCATTGAACTTTCAAAGTATAAACTTGCATATTCTTTATCACTAAACAAGTTATTATGATATATTTGTAAAATTCCAGAACATTCAGTACATTCAGTATGGATCCGATAGAACAAAAACCATAGCATTAAACCTTGTCTTTCTTTTACTTAATTGTTTATTATTATTATTATTATTATTAGTAGTAGTAGTAGTAGTAGTAGTTTGTACTAGGAATTGAGCCCAGGGGCATTCTACCTCTGAGCTAGACCCCCAGCCTATTTTATTTTTTATACTGAAACAGGCTCTTCCTAATTTGCTGAGAGTCTCTCCAAGTTGCTGAGATTGGTCTAGAACCTGAGATTCTCCTGTCTCAGTCTCCCAAGCACTGGTATTATGGGTATGTTCCACCACACCGGTCCTCTTTCTTATATTTTTATTTAATCTTAAATACCATTATTTGGTGATAGAGTTCTAAGGCTATGCCTAAGAAATACAATGAATATTTCAATAAGAGACTATTAAAATAAAATAAAAACAAAGTATTGTATATGGTAGTATCAATATTTCAAAACAAAAAGCCAAATCAGCGAGAGATTTATGTGTGTGTGCATATTTTACACACATTTTTGGTTTTCTAATAGAAATAATCACTGAAAAAAACTCCTAGTTAAATAATTATATAAGTCCTATACCAACAAGGTGAAGTAAATAATTAAAATAGTCTTTGGCTTGAATAAACCCACCCTATATTCTACCTCTAAAAGTAAAAACAAAAGCAGTAAGTATACAAGCACAAATACCAAAATTTAGACCTCAATCATTAAACAGTCCAGATGACAGACATTTTAGAGGGTTTAGTGCTTGTCTTTGCTTTAATGGAAAATAAATGGCCCTTGAAATAAAAATTAAATGCTTCATTTCTTATAAAAGCATTCTTATGAAGACCAGAAAAAAGCTAGTGGTTATTTTAAAAAAATCACAAAGATATTTCATGTTATTTCTAAATTATATTCATATATCTTTCATTTGTTTCCTATAATAAGTTCAGGCGAGTAAATATGGAGTTGGCATGAAGGCCTGGTGTGACACCAGGCTTCCAACTCTGTCTTACTTTATGCACTTCCTTCTTTCAGTGAGTTTTTGAAAATTCTCTTCTGCAATTTACATGGCTTCTTCTTCCTCTGTTTGCACATGCCCTTTGTTACCCAAGCAACCCTGGCTTCTCTTTCTCACATTCATCTGAATAAAAACAGGCAGGACTAACCATGAGGGGAAATGATCATTTTTGTACTCTCACAACAGTGACCTGAGTGACTTTTCTGAATAACTTATTAACAATATTGGAAATCCAGTTTGGATGCTCACGGGTCCCGCCTTAGGGGCATCTGAAACACTACCTATACTCTATGCCCTAGTTGGTCTCTGCCTCCCATCATTGCAGTAGCATACATAGTGAAGATCCAGTCTCTCTTTCTCATCATGCTGACTTCCAGACCTTAGGATTCTGTCACACTGAACTATCTAGTCCTAACTTTGTATATGGCTTGAGCTCCTTCTGGCTTCATGCTGTGAATACCATGTTAAACATTCTGGGGACCTCCATGTCTCTCTGGAAGCCCAGGGTACAACTCGATTTCTCAAGCCTCTTTTCATGTTGGCCTGCTATTTTTTTTTTTTTTTTTTT